>JAODUO010000586.1:207500-222500 GCA_025642075.2 Ridgeia piscesae
TTCCCCAGGGAGGGCGAGGCTGTGGTGTTGCTTGGGTTTAAATGTTTCAGTTCCCCAGGGAGGGCGAAGCTGTGGTGTTGCTCGGGTTTAAATGTTTTAGTTCCCCAGGGAGGGCGAGGCTGTGGTGTTGCTTGGGTTTAAATGTTTCAGTTCCCCAGGGAGGGCGAGGCTGTGGTGTTGCTTGGATTTAATTGTTTCAGTTCCCCAAGGAAGGCGAGGCTGTGGTGTTGCTTGGATTTAAATGTTGCAGTTCCCCAGGGAGGGCGAGGCTGTGGTGTTGCTTGGGTTTAAATGTTTCAGTTCCCCAGGGAGGGCGAGGCTGTGGTGTTGCTTGGGTTTAAATGTTTCAGTTCCCCAGGAGGGCGAGGCTGTGGTGTTGTTGGTTTAAATGTTTCAGTTCCCCAGGGAGGGCGAGGCTGTGGTGTTGCTTGGGTTTAAATGTTTCAGTTCCCCAGGGAGGGCGAGGCTGTGGTGTTGCTTGGGTTTAATTGTTTCAGTTCCCCAGGGAGGGCGAGGCTGTGGTATTGCTTGGGTTTAAATGTTTCAGTTCCCCAGGAGGGCGAGGCTGTGGTATTGTTGGGTTTAAATGTTTCAGTTCCTCAGGGAGGGCGAGGCTGGGCTGTGGTGTTGCTTAGGCTTAAATGTTTCAGATCCCCAGGGAGGGCGAGGCTGTGGTGTTGCTTGGGTTTAAATGTTTCAGTTCCCCAGGGAGGGCGAGGCTGTGGTGTTGCTTGGGTTTAAATGTTTCAGTTCCCCAGGGAGGGCGAGGCTGTGGTGTAACTTGGGTTTAATTGTTTCAGTTCCCCAGGGAGGGCGAGGCTGTGGTGTTGCTTGGGTTTAATGTTTCAGTTCCCCAGGGAGGGCGAGGCTGTGGTGTTGCTTGGGTTTAAGTGTTTCAGTTCCCCAGGGAGGGCGAGGCTGTGGTGTTGCTTGGGTTTAAGTGTTTCAGTTCCCCAGGGAGGGCGAGGCTGTGGTGTTGCTTGGGTTTAAGTGTTTCAGTTCCCCAGGGAGGGCGAGGCTGTGGTGTTGCTTGGGTTTAAGTGTTTCAGTTTTCCCCCGGGAGGGCGAGGCTGTGGTGTTGCTTGGTTTAAATGTTTCAGTTCCCCAGGGAGGGCGAAGGGTGTGGTGTTGCTTGCGTTTAATGTTTCAGTTCCCCAGGGAGGGCGAGGCTGTGGTGTTGCTTGGGATTAAATGTTTCAGTTCCCCAGGGAGGGCGAGGCTGTGGTGTTGCTCGGGTTTAAATGTTTCAGTTCCCCAGGGAGGGCGAGGCTGTGGTGTTGCTTGGGTTTAAATGTTTCAGTTCCCCAGGGAGGGCGAGGCTGTGGTGTTGCTTTGGGTTTAAATGTTTCAGTTCCCCAGGGAGGGCGAGGCTGTGGTGTTGCTTGGGTTTAAATGTTTCAGTTCCCCAGGGAGGGCGAGGCTGTGGTGTTGCTTGGGTTTAAATGTTTCAGTTCCCCAGGGAGGGCGAGGCTGTGGTGTTGTTTGGGTTTAAATGTTTCAGTTCCCCAGGGAGGGCGAGGCTGTGGTGTTGCTCGGGTTTAAATGTTTCAGTTCCCCAGGGAGGGCGAGGCTGTGGTGTTGCTCGGGTTTAAATGTTTCAGTTCCCCAGGGAGGGCGAGGCTGTGGTGGTTGTTTGGGTTTAATTGTTTCAGTTTCCCAGGGAGGGCGAGGCTGTGGCTATGGTTTTGCTTGGGTTTAATTCTTTCAGTTTCCCAGGGAGGGCGAGGCTGTGGCTGTGGTTTTGCTCGGGTTTAAATGTTTCAGTTCCCCAGGGAGGGCGAGTCTGTGATGTTGCTTGGATTTAATTGTTTCAGTACCCCAAGGAAGGCGAGGCTGTGGTGTTGCTTGGATTTAAATGTTGCAGTTCCCCAGGGAGGGCGAGGCTGTGGTGTTGCTTGGGTTTAAATGTTTCAGTTCCCCAGGAAGGGCGAGGCTGTGGTGTTGCTTGGTTTTAATTGTTTCAGTTCCCCAGAGAGGGCGAGGCTGTGGTATTGCTTGGGTTTAAATGTTTTAGTTCCCCAGGAAGGGCGAGGCTGTGGTATTGGTTGGGTTTAAATGTTTCAGTTCCCCAGGGAGGGCGAGGCTGTGGTGTTGCTTGCGTTTAAATGTTTCAGTTCCCCAGGGAGGGCGAGGCTGTGGTGTTGCTTGCGTTTAAATGTTTCAGTTCCCCAGGGAGGGCGAGGCTGTGGTGTTGCTTGGATTTAAATGTTTCAGTTCCCCAGGGAGGGCGAGGCTGTGGTGTTGCTTGGGTTTAAATGTTTCAGTTCCCCAGGGAGGGCGAGGCTGTGGTATTGCTTGGGTTTAAATGTTTCAGTTCCCCAGGGAGGGCGAGGCTGTGGTATTGGTTGGGTTTATATGTTTCAGTTCCTCAGGGAGGGCGAGGCTGTGGCTGTGGTGTTGCTTGGGTTTAAATGTTTCAGTTCCCCAGGGAGGGCGAGGCTGTGGTATTGCTTGGGTTTAAATGTTTCAGTTCCCCAGGGAGGGCGAGGCTGTGGTGTTGGCTTGGGCTTAAATGTTTCAGTTCCCCAGGGAGGGCGAGGCTGTGGTGTTGCTTGGGTTTAAATGTTTCAGTTCCCCAGGGAGGGCGAGGCTGTGGTGTTGCTTGGGTTTAAATGTTTCAGTTCCCCAGGGAGGGCGAGGCTGTGGTGTTGCTTGGGTTTAATTGTTTCAGTTCCCCAGGGAGGGCGAGGCTGTGGTGTTGCTTGGGTTTAATTGTTTCAGTTCCCCAGGGATGGCGAGGCTGTGGTGTTGCTTGGGTTTAAGTGTTTCATTTCCCCAGGGAGGGCGAGGCTGTGGTGTTGCTTGGGTTTAAATGTTTCCGTTCCCCAGGGAGGGCGAAGCTGTGGTGTTGCTTGGGTTTAAGTGTTTCATTTCCCCAGGGAGGGCGAGGCTGTGGTGTTGCTTGCGTTTAAATGTTTCAGTTCCCCAGGGAGGGCGAAGCTGTGGTGTTGCTTGCGTTTCAATGTTTCCGTTCCCCTGGGAGGGCGAGGCTGTGGTGTTGCTTGCGTTTAAATGTTTCAGTTCCCCAGGGAGGGCGAGGCTGTGGTGTTGCTCGGGTTTAAATGTTTCAGTTCCCCAGGGAGGGCGAAGCTGTGGTGTTGCTTGTGTTTAAATGTTTCAGTTCCCCTGGGAGGGCGAGGCTGTGGTGTTGCTTGCGTTTAAATGTTTCAGTTCCCCAGGGAGGGCGAGGCTGTGGTGTTGCTTGCGTTTAAATGTTTCAGTTCCCCAGGGAGGGCGAGGCTGTGGTGTTGCTTGCGTTTAAATGTTTCAGTTCCCCAGGGAGGGCGAGGCTGTGGTGTTGCTTGGGTTTCAATGTTTCAGTTCCCCAGGGAGGGCGAGGCTTTGGTGTTGCTCGGGTTTACATGTTTTAGTTCCCGAGGGAGGGCGAGGCTGTGATGTTGCTTGGATTTAAATGTTTCAGTTCCCCAGGGAGGGCGAAGCTGTGGTGTTGCTCGGGTTTAAATGTTTCAGTTCCCCAGGGAGGGCGAAGCTGTGGTGTTGCTCGGGTTTAAATGTTTCAGTTCCCCAGGCAGGGCGAGGCTGTGGTGTTGCTCGGGTTTAAATGTTTCAGTTCCCCGGGGAGGGCAACGCTGTGGCGTTGCTCGGGTTTAAATGTTTCAATTCCCCAGGGAGGGCGAGGCTGTGGAGTTGCTTGGGTTTAATTGTTTCAGTTCCCCAGGGAGGGCAAGGCTGTGGTATTGCTTGGGTTTAAATGTTTCAGTTCCCCAGGGAGGGCGAGGCTGTGGCTGTGGCGTTGCTCGGGTTTAAATGTTTCAGTTCCTCAGGGAGGGCGAGGCTGTGGCTGTGGCGTTGCTTGGGTTTAAATGTTTCAGTTCCCCAGGGAGGGCGAGGCTGTGGAGTTGCTTGGGTTTAATTGTTTCAGTTCCCCAGGGAGGGCGAGGCTGTGGTGTTGTTTGGAATTAATTGTTTCAGTTCCCCAGGGAGGGCGAGGCTGTGGTGTTGCTTGGTTTAATTGTTTCAGTTCCCCAGGGAGGGCGAGGCTGTGGTGGGTTGGGTTTAATTGTTTCTGTTCCCCAGGGAGGGCGAGGCTGTGGAGTTGCTTGGGTTTAATTGTTTCCGTTCCCAAGGGAGGGCGAGGCTGTGGTGTTGGTTGGGTTTAATTGTTTCCGTTCCTCAGGGAGGGCGAGGCTATGGTGTTGGTTGGGTTTAATTGTTTCCGTTCCCCAGGGAGGGCGAGGCTGTGGTGTTGCTTGGAATTAATTGTTTCAATTCCCTTGAGGGCGAGGCTGTTGGTGTGATATGACTACCTGGGGAGCCAGTTGCTTCTGGTCACCGATGGTGACCATCAAGCTAGGTTCGTGAAACCGTTTGACGGGAACTGAATAGCGTCTAGGCTTAGGCTAGGGCACCCAGGGTAGGGAGAATAAGCTCCACGTAATGTCTCGGTTGTCTTTCGCCTTAAACTATACGGAACTTTGATCCACGCTACCTGTGTATTGTCCAGCGAAGTCTCTTGTCAGTTGATATTTGAAAGGCGTTCCGCGGTTGTAATTTTGATGTAACTTTTACGCGAATGTCGCATTATGCAGGTTTAAAATAAGATAGCTAGTTCGCAGCTGAGAAACTGTGCTACCATAATTGCCATCATCATTCCTTTACTGTCACAATAATCTTGATGGTTATTCTGCAGCACTTTGGCATAGTAGGTTACGAACAATAAATACAACCACAGGAGCTCAATAAACACATTTACAACCAACATCAAATTCTCCTTCAGATTTGTTTTACTAAACGGCATGTTTTGATTCACGTGTTCGACTGACGGACATATCCTTAACGTTTATAGTACTGGACCTCTGGCTAAGCTCAAAACGTGCGCTAACGATTAATATGTACATTGAATAGATAAAAAAATTCTTATTTCGTCTTCTTCTTACCTACCTTTAAGATTACTGTATTCACTTTTTAAAATTTCTTGTAATATGTCGTTGGTTTTCTCGTTGGTTGACTGAGGCATAGCAGTATCCGCCTTATCGATCCTTCGTTGCGTTTCCTAGGGGCGTCTGTGACGTCATTCTTGTGCAGTCACGTGCACGGATTACCAGAGACCATTACCCCTTGTCGTGGAAAATTAACATTTGTCTGGGTGACTTACACTGCAATTTTACCACTTTAGCCGTCTTTCTCGTGTCCTTATAAATAGCGAAAAACCCGTGAACCGTGATATGTCGCCTTGGTGTATATGACGTCATTGATTTCGTTATTAATTAGGCGCGCAAAATAAAACTATAATACGATTATTACGCGTAAATAAATATATAAAATAACTTATACAGGCGCGTTAAATATAAAATCAGAATAAATAAAGCGTAGGTAAAGAAAACATTCAAAAGAAATAAAACTAGGCGTGTGGCCTACTATAATTATCAGCTCTTCAGAAACCCTCGATTACCCAGGCGCCGTGGGGTGGCAGCACATTTGAACCTCTCACTAAGTAGCTATACTACGATGAGAACATGCAAAAGTCATGACGGATAGAATTAGAGACAAACATACAGACAAAATACCAGGAACACAAACTGCATGTCTCGAAAAGACCGTAGCACTACTGAATTTGTTACGTATTTCAAGCTAGCTAATGGCACAAAAAGCTACGAATTGTAAGGCTCACATAAAGTGCTGCCATCACACGGCGCCTGTTCGAAGACAATGACATGTTAGTTCCAACTCATTCGACAGATGGCGGTACGTCTTCCCGTGAACATTCTTACAGCTTGAAAAAAAAACAGTTAACAAAACTCGTTTCAGTGCATATGTTAACGTGTAGACGCCTAGATATGTTACTACAACAATTCTGAAATATAGTGCCACTTGAAATACAGTTGCATTCGGCTGTTTGCTATGATCGATGGTGTCACTCGTTTCATGAAACCCATACCTCGTATGTTTTGTTCAACCAAACCATGTATAATATAATTTGGTTCACTTCCCGAGAATATGGATTAAGTGGATTTGTTTACTTTATGACAACAAACGTCCGTAAGACACGTTATGATAATTACATTGCAGTAAGGGTGCCAGCTTCTGGGGTCTTTAATTTAACATTACGTTCTTATGATTTCAACATGTTGAAGATTTATTGCCAGCCAATTTATGCTTACTTACTATACTAAGCTCGGAGCAATGCCAGCAGTTTGAAAGATTCTGCATGCAACACGTTCAAATGGTAAACAAAACACCTAGTTTCAAAACAAAATTGATTGGCAATAATGCCGAGGCGAGCAGAACGTTAACCGCAATACCCTTTGATGTTTAACTTTCCCACGTTCTAGACAGCAAACTTCCTGTTGCAAATTACTGCTCGGCCAATTCACAATGCTGTGAGTATATTATATTGACGTGTGTTTATGCGTGGGTGTAGAAATGGATGTTTCATGACATAATATGTCCTCCCGTATTTATTGCAGCCATTTAATTGTGATTTTAACCAAGACCAATGGTAACAAGATACACTATTAAAACGACACAGCTAGCCCCTTGGCAAAAAAAAAAACTTTAAATTTTCTATAGAATATTCTATAGGATTTTTGCTTATAGTTTTCTATAGGATTTTCGCCAATAGTTTTCTATAGAATATTCTATAGAATTTTTGTATATAGTTTTCTATAGAATATTCTATAGGATTTTTGTTTATAGTTTTCTATAGGATTTTTGCCAAAAGTTTTCTATAGAATATTCTATAGGATTTTTCCCAATAGTTTTTTATAGAATATTCTATAGAATTTTTCCCAAAAATTTTTTTATAGAATATTCTATGGGTTTTTATTAGTTTTCTATAGAATATTCTATAAAAAATTTTGGTATAGTTTTCTATAGAATATTTATGGTTTCTATAGGAAATATCCTATAGAATTTTTCCTATAGAAAACCATAAAAATGCTATAGAATATTCTATAGTATTTTTTTAGTTTTCCATAGGAAATATCCTAAAGAATATTATATAGTTTTTTTTAAGTTTTCTATAGGAAATATCCTAAAGAATATTCTATGGTATTTTTTTAGTTTTCCATAGGAAATATGCTATAGAATATTGTACAGGATTTTGAGTTTTCTGTGGGAAAAATCCTATAGAAATTCAATAGGATATTTCCTAAAAAAAATCCTGATTATTCCATAGGATAATTTCAGTAGAAAACAAAAAAAAATCCCACAGATTATTCTACAGGATATTTCATATAGAAAACTAAAAAAAATACTATAGAATATTCTATTGTTTTAAGAAATATCGACAAAATATTATATACGATGTTTTATATAGAATTCTATAAAAAGTAGTACAACGAATACATGTGTATATCTTTGATCTTACAAGTTATATATATATATATAAAATTTGATATGATATCATACGTTTTTATTACAAGAAAATCATTATGAAAGACATTTTAAATTTTGGGCCATGTGCTGACACTGTAAAGAATGGCATGGTGGTCCTAGTTGACGACATTTGTTGTAGCCATTACTTTGACTGCCCCGTTCAATTTCTGCCGGATGACAGACCTTATGTCACCATCTGTCTTCTGCGGCAATAGGCTTTGGGCAGCAGCTGGGAAATGAAAATAAGCACGTACAATACAATTATAGTTATCATAGATGTCATGGGCTGTACATTTATATATATATATATATATATATATATATATATATAACTCCACCTGGTGATTACTTGTGAGTGTTAATAAGCAGTGACAATAGGTGTCACTGTGGTTTGATCAGGGGGAAGATAGCTGGATGTGGGAGATCGAGTGGGAGAACAAGGAATGATCCGAGCCATGGGGTTTTGTTTCCAGTGGGAAATGAGAAGTTGCTTTGCCTGCTTGCTGCACTGATGATTTGGCAGTAGAAAATGTTTCCTGACATCGGATTGTGGACAGTGTTTTGAATTGAAATAATGAATGAAATAAATGACAAACATTATGTCTAAAAATTACTCGAATATGGAAAACCAACTGTGTGCAAGTATTGTTAATTGCATTCATAAACAACCAGATATAAGAATCTCTGTATATGCCATAAACGTAGTTATTTTTCAAAATTACCCATTACAATGCATGTACAGGCTAAGGTATAAATTAACAACCTTGGCTAATAAAACCAGGATAATTGGTATATTTTCTAACAATTTGACAGACCACAAATTATTTCATATAAATTAAATATATGTGACCTGTTCTAACGAAATGAGTCACATGTCAAAAATGTCGCGCACGCACAGCCAAAGTCATTCGACACTGAACATGCCCGGGGTATAAAGCTTCAAACTGAGAAAATCACATTTGAAGTTCACGGTCACACCAGTACATGATCTGAATCTGAATGGGATACATCGTAAAGAAACCAATATTGGCTATTATATACGACGGGGGGGTGTGTGCGCATGTTATTGAATGTTTGAGCCGGATCAGGTGACTGAAATCAGTTATGGTTTCAGCCTGGACCTGCAACTCGTTTAGTTGGTTCCAGTCGGCAATTGTTTTTACAAAAAATTAATTCTTAAATTATTGTTCAGTGTGGGCTTTGGGTACTATAAAACTTCTGGTGTTGTTGGTTTTTTGACAAAATTTGAGGATACATGGTGGGGAAGTGTTTAGGTTTAATGTGTTTTGTTTGTTTTTTGGGGGCCAGAAGAAAGTTTCAGTGGGGAGGGCTGGGAAAAGATCCTCTGACAGTTCTGTACATAAATTTTAGTCTTTGGTCGCTTTGTCTATTATCTAATGTGTCGAGGTTAAGGATCGAGTGCGTTGTTTTGATACAATTAAATACCTTGAAACATGTGCACACACAAATTTGGGCCCCATGGTGTGTACTTAGCAATGCATATGGGACACACCACAAATCACTGACGGTCAGCTCATATGGCACTGCGGTGTCTTAGTGGCAACCATGAAATGGTCAGCATATTTTAAAGATACAACAGTTTTGTTACAACTGTGTAGGTAATAAATTATCTACAAAATATATGCAACATATGTGGTTGATGCTAAGCCAAGGTGGTACTTATGCATGTTAATATAAAATTCAATCATTTTTTAAAGCCAAGGTACACATTGGACATATAATATGTAATTACACCACTGTAATATGTGGACATATTGCACATTGAAAGCTAAAGGATTAATGATGGCTACTGAATAAAAAAGAATAAAAAAACCCTTGCATCTGCCAAACCTACTATTTTCATGGCAACAATAATACATGGCCAGGAGAGAGAAAGTACAGCATCTTTTGGGAACAGGTGCCAACATTTTGGAAATTTTAAATTGATAGGCATATATGACAGAAGCATACATTATATAATATTATAACTTACTTAGAAATATGTAAATGTTATAAAAAATACTAATAAATAAATAAAATAGTATACATAAAATACAGAATAACTTGCATGTAAAGTATCTTACGCCAGTAATATATAATAAAACATTATTACCTTTCGCCATTCGTAATGCCAGAAAGAGTGCTGACTTCTCTTCTTCCAGCACCTTGATTCGCCCGGTGCTGTCACGAGCCTTTTCCAGTGACTTGAGTACTATCGTGTTTTCCGCTTCAACCATGGTTAAGCAGTGTTGCAGCTTGTTGCAATGTTCACACTCTACTTCTCTGTCTTTGCCATAGGTGTCCTACAATTCTACAGCTGCTATGTTAAAATGGACATATATCAGAATTATAGATTTCCAATTCTATGCGAACAAAACCCCATTGAAGGCTTTATCACTGGAGTGCATGTAACATTGTTCATAGTATATACAACTTTAAAATACAGGTCACATTCATTTTTAATGAAGAAATTTATGAGCAAAATAACATATGGATCGCTAATAGCAAACTGTACATGTATTAGTTTGACAATTAATTATTTCATAAAATACCTTCAGGTTTTCTAAAATAGTGGCTGTCGATGACTTCATCAATTTGTTTTTCTGGCAATAAAGTGGCCTTCACGGTGGGTACAATTTCCTGAAAGGAAATCATGGAATTGTGAATACAGAATGCACAAAATTGTAATGGCCCAGATCCATACAAAACTAACTGATGTTGATTGTGAGGACCTGTACCAAAAGTCATCTTTTTATTGGAATCTAAGATGGTCATCTTGTATATCGTGCACATATGCCATTGTTTAATGCTGGGATATAAAATCTATTATGGCTAAGTGAAGTTAATCTGAAAAATGTACAGTAGGTAACATGGACATCCTGATTATATTTAACATGAGAACAAATAAATCTAGTAGCCCACATGAAGTATGATACTTGCAGTGAGGAAGAAATATTATAACTTACGAATCGTACAAATTATGGCACGTACATATATAATTATACTTTTATAAAGTTTGTTTTGGCCACCATCGTTTCCAGTACGTGCATGCGGACAATTTCATGAACACCTACCTGCAAACTTGACCACACGTGCCATATGATTTCAACAGTTTTCCATTCAGCCGCGTTTTTGGCCAGTTCGATCACCAACACTTCTGTCTTATTCAACACGATAGAATCTACATCTGCTGGTTCTTAACCCAAAATAACCTTCCCAATATCAATTGCGTTCTCCTTGTAAAATTCAAAAGAGTGCGTACATTTTTGCTGTCGACGTGGTTTTCAACTTTGAATTTCCCGTCAACGCCAATCCGCCATCTCTGATTGGATAACCTTGAGTTCAGAAGCGTGGTCGGATACAAAAGAATGCGCAAGAAATGGTAAATGGAAATACGTACGCATGACTTCTTTTCAGTTATTGTTTGTCATCAATAATGTCTGCATAAAAATAACACCAATGGTATTTGCCGCTATTTAAAATATAATTCATCTTCACACCTTTGTATCCGCATCATTAGCAAAATGTAATTTCACCAAAAACATAGACTTATACACTTTTCCGTTTCATGCTTTCCTGTGTCTATTTTTGCATAGCCCCAAGAAACTTAACCCATTTCTGCCTCGGCTCACGGACAGCCGGCTAAAGCCTGTTTCCAGATGTCAATTCGGCCCGTGTTTTTGTAAAAGTATCATAGCGGATTATTCTCAGCCATACAGTTACAATTAGTATGTCAATGGAATCTTCTTCCTGAATACGATGTGTACGTAGTTTATCGAAGTAAATTTACTTTTTATTTTTTATATTTACATATAACGAAGTTATGTTTTGTTTACTTTCTACTTATATAATGGGGGTGCATGAGAGTTGGGACGATCTATCGTACAATAAGAAATAATATAGAATCCACGGAAGTAACCTTTTAAACTATTTGTTTATTTACATATTTATTCTTAGTACAATTTATATTGACATTTAAAAACATATTTCTTTGTTTCTTATATAATTGAAAATTTTCCTCATACTAATCAATAATAATAATGATATTTCCCTTTGCTGAAAGTTTACAGGTATACTAAGTTTTTAAAATGTTGCTAGCAAATTTCGGACTGACGCGCGTCATCACTATATACGCCAATCGTATTTCATGTCGATCTGTTGTCTACATGTAGGGTTGGGCCCATATACACATTTTGGGATCAAATAAAAAATTTCAAATCAAATACAAATGCATTGCTTTTATAGATTTTAGTACAAATAAAATAAAATTCAACTCAAATGTTGGTATTCAAATAGAAATACGTATTTGAACCCATCCCTGGCTGTATATATCTAGCGCAATTATTGTTATGCCAGAAGTACACATGGTACACAGTCCCAGTGGTTAATTGTTAAAACCTATTAAGAGTCAAAATAAGTATATGTAAAAAGCGACGCATTGTTATTTTTGTGCTGAGATCAATCAATTCATCAGTCACGCATTTCCGTCGATCCTGCCAGTCCTGCATGATTTAATTCGCACGTTGGCGCATCGATTGATTGACTTCAGAGTCGATATCATATGGCTTGCTCTATAATCACAATCATGACTCCATATTATACTTCGATCTTGTTTGGAATCGGATCAATAGGTTGCATCTCACTAAAAAAGAACGGTGCAATGCTATAGGCTGAAATGGCACCGCAAATGTTATACCTATATAACCTTTCACCAAAAAATACATGCCACTGCGTGGCCAAAGTTACGTTGTAGCGGTTACGGCTTCCGGCTTTTAAAAGCCAAAGCTTTTGGATAAATTACGGGTTGTTCTTGGGGTGTATAAACCTCTCAGCAAAGTTATTTGTCGCAAAATCCCAAAGGAAACAAGTTTTGAGGCATTTTTGAAAACAACAAAACACGTGACAGTAGTGCGCTATAATCCGTGACAGTGATTTAAAAAAAAAAATTTTTATTGCATTGAACGACTTTTTTAAGAAACTCTTCAAAAGAAATTTATCACAGGAAAGTTAACGAACAGTACGTGGCATTTATACCGAAAATGTTTTTTTTGCTGCCATTGATGATTTTACATTTATTGCGCATGCGCAGAAATGTCAATCGGAACGTTTTTAACGACCGGAAAAATGTAAGCGCGACAGTTATTCAACTGCCTATGAAATGGGGAATCGCTGGGGTTTTTTTGGCGTGATAATTAGTGTGCGTTGTGAATTGATATTTTGAGATTAATTTAAATATGAACTATATTATGCCAGTATAAATACCGTACTATGTATATATTGTAGTTTAACTTTTTAGTCAATTTTATGTTAAAAATTTATGCCAGTCAACTCTTGCCATGTTCATAGCTGGACCGAGCTAGGCCCTACGGCTACGGTTGTTATTATGTTTAGCTCGTATTCTATCGTTCATCTTAATACATAGTCATAGTGGCCTGTGAGTGCATATTTTATTTCAAAACTGCACAACGTTATAATTAAATGAATATCTGGAAAAAAAAAAAGGCAATAGTCTATTCGATCCAAATACGATTATGTGATTTTTTAGAAACAATTATTATAAAACAATATGTATATAATATACACAGAAAATAAGGTAATTAATATTATATTAATTGGGAATAGCTTAATTACAAGTTAATTACATTCTTGATATCTAGGGTTTAAACATAATATCACGTGACGTCAGTAAGTATTTAAGTAACTATGCTGTTGGACTGACTGCATTATTTGTTATTCATGTATTTATGTTAATATTATATACATGGCGATCGATTTTTCATTTTACTTTCTGACTAGCTAAACTATGAAAATGACAATGTACAGTAAAAAAACCCTAGGCCCTCTAAATTCTAAAAAAATCTTCACTTTTGTGTAGAAAACTATAGGCCCCATAAAGTCTATAGACAAATCTATAGTTTTCTATAAAATATTCTTTATAAACCTATAGACCCCATGAAATTTATAGAAAATCTATAGTTTCTTATAGAAAACGATAGACCCATAACATATGTAGACAAATCTATAGAATTGTTTATAAAACAATAGAAAAATGTTTAAAATTATAGAGAAAACTGTATAAACTCTGTAAAATCTATAGAAAAGTCTGCAGAATTCAATAGAAAACTATAGGCCCTGTAAAATCTATAAATTATAAAAGTCTGCAGAATTCAACAGAAAACTATAGGCCCTATAAAATTTTATAGAAAAATGTATAGTTTTCTATAAAATCTATACTTTTCTATAGAATTTTCTATAGAAATCAAAAGGCCCGTAACATCTATAGAAAAATCTATAGTTTTTCTATAAAATATTTTTTTTAGAAAACTATAGACCCCTTGCATGCTATAGAAAATCTATAGTTTCCTTTTTATAATTTTACAAAAACCTTTGAACCCATAAAGTTATAGAAAAATCTATAAATTTTAAGAAAACTATAGAAAAATCTATAAATTTCTGTAGAAAACTATAAGCCATGTAAAATCTTTAGAAAAATTTTAGTTTTCTATAGAAAACCATAGGCGCTGTAAAATCTATAGAAAAATCTATAGTTTTCTATAAAAAGCTATAGTTTTCTATAGAAAACTATAGGCCCCTAAATTTTTTAGAAAAAACTATAGTTTTTCTATAAAATATTCTTTAGAAAACTATAGACCCCGTGAATTCTATAGAAAATGTATAGTTTCCTATAGAATTCTATAGAAAACTATAGACCCCAGAAACTATAGAAAAACTATAGGCCCTTTTAAAACTATAGAAAAATTATAGTTTTCTATAAAAAATATAGGCCCCATAACATCTATAGAAAAATCTATAGTTTTTCTATAAAATATTCTTTAGAAAACTATAGACCCCGTGAATTCTATAGAAAATGTATAGTTTCCTATAGAATTCTATAAAAACTATAGACCCCATACAATCTATAGAAAAATCTATAGAATTTTTTAGAAGACTATAAAAATCTATAGTTTTCTATAGAAAACTATAGGCCCCATAAAATCTATAGAAAAATCTATAGTTTTCTATAGAAAACTATAGGCCCCATAAAATCCATAGAAAAATCTATAGTTTTCTATAGAAAAATCTATAGTTTTCTATAGAAAAATATAGGCCCCATAACATCTATAAAAAAATCTATAGTTTTTCTATATAAGATATTCTTGAGAAAACTATAGACCCCTTGCATGCTATAGACAATCTATAGTTTCTTATATAATTTTACAGAAAACTGTAGACCCCATAAAATCTATAGAAAAATATAATATTATAGAATTCTATAGAAAACTATAGAAAAATCTAAAAATTTCTGTAGAAAACTATAAGCGCTGTTTAAATCTATAGAAAAGTCTGCAGAATTACATAGAAAACAATAAGCCCCATAAAATCAATAGAAAAATCTATAGTTTTTTTCTATAAAATATTATTTAGAAAACTATAGACCCCTTGCATGCTATAGAAAATCTATAGTTTCCTAGATAATTTTACAGAAAACTGTAGACCCCATAAAATCTATAGAAAAATATATAGAATTATATAGAAAACTATAGAAAAATCTACAAATTTCTGTAGAAAACTATAGGCCCTGTAAAATCTTTAGAAAAATCTATAGTTTTCTATAAAAACCTGGGGGGGTTTTTTATAGGAAAAACATAGTTTTTGCTTGTT
>JAODUO010000586.1:227500-275000 GCA_025642075.2 Ridgeia piscesae
GCAATATATTGAACTATCAATTAATGCATTAGTATAGTACACAGTCTGCTAATAAGAAATTTGTAAATTGAACTGCCTGTGTAATCTATGGTTTTGATCTGCATTTCGTAGTAATAGCACCACCCTGATGGTGCAATAGTACAAAAGTCATATTTAGTTCAGCTATACTACCATAGTACCAAAGTTAAACCCGTTACTGATCCCAGTAACCAGCAATCTCCGTCTTATATTATTCAGATGTAAATTCTGATAAAAAAAGAAATTTCAAGTGAGTAAAAAATTTCAAAACTAAGCAAATGTCAGTTGTACGGTTATCTGAATAGCGTAACTTCAAAACCTGAACCTTTGGTTTGTTAAACATTTTACAGTTATGTAACTGACCCCACTTGAACTGTGCCTGTGGGAGATTGACAGCTGGACCCTCAACAGCACTTTCTCAGAAGTAGGATAGCAAGCACCAGGGAAACATTACTATGTACATCACTTTACACTAATTGATATTGATGTTCAGTATTTAAATTTTTTCAAAATGCGTATATATGATGCATTATATCACATAAAATGAAAAATATCACGGTATTATCTCTAGTGGCAACTGTATGTTATCCAGTAGTGACCTAATATCAGTAAGACACACGTGCTTGGAGTAGATGGATAGAACTTCAGCATTTATTTTACTAGACAGCAGGACTAGTAAAGGCAGAAGTTTACTATAGTCCACCAAAAGGTTTACTAGTCCGGCAAAATATAAAAAACAACCCAAATTTAAATCGCTACAATTTGATTTAAACTAAAAATAGTATATGTTGCAACCCCAGTTAAATAACAATGCACTTTTCATAAAGGTAACACAGAAATAATACAGAAATAACAAGTTATTAATAAAAAAGTGAAGGGTTAGGGTCACTGTGACTGTATAAGTATAAGTGTATAGGCACTTGATTGACTACTGTAGGGTGGGGTGGATGACACATTGATCCTTTACTAGACAACCAGAGTTACTAGGCAGGTTTACTAGTCTGCCCTTATCTTTAGTAGTGTAAGGACTAGCCACTTAGTGTGTAATTCTACCCCTGACTGTGCAAAAGAACACAGGTATAGCTCATTGAAGTCATTGGGGCCCGGTCCATGAATGAAAATGGCAGAGTGGCACAAAACCGATATGGTGGCAGAGAAAACTTGTGGATGTGATGTGGCAGTTGTTTTTGAAGCGTGCACAAATAGATGCTGTTTTTTCTTGTGCTATCATTTTAGGTCAAAGTCACTGGTTGTAACAAGGTCAATGACTCAATCTTTGTTGGATATGTCCTGTCTGATATTTGTATGAGCTACAGGTGTATATAGATACTAGATAGGCCTAAGCATGTCTGCTGCCAAACATATAAGTACTGAACTATAAATTCCATTGATAAAGCTTGACTGACTGAACTGTTCAATCAGTCTGCTTAAAGACGTCAGCTGAACTACTTGTAAATTGTTTATTTGATCTATCACATCAGAGAATATTTTTTGCTAACATATCCTTTTGCAGTACTTACTTACAGGAAATCTTGTCACATTACGACTAAACGCTTTAAACCCTGAGTAAACCCTTTACCCCTGACCACTTGCACACGTCCATATCGGGTTGACGTTGTTCTTTAAGTTACACAAGTCGTGGAGGTGGCATCACTTTCTGTATACCTTTGGGTTGGAGCGAGTACCTCACTAAAGTACTCAGTAACAAGTACGAGTACTGTCATAGGCATGAATAAGAGTACATGTAACAAGTACTTCATCATCACACACAGTGCACAAATAGAATGAGTACAGGTACTATTGATAGTACTCGCATGGGTACTTTTTACATTCAAATGCCAGTAAAGGTCATTGATTCAATGGTCAGACATGGTCAAGTTACCTCAACCAGTCATAAAACAGTGTCCACAACAACCCATGTTCAATTTAAACGTTGATCACATTCAGAATTGCATGGCACAGATTGCAGTTATTTTTAAGATAAGCACAACTTGCAGTGTTGGGAAACCGAGTAAAAATAGTTAAATGCAAAAAACACAGGGCACCAAAATATAGGCATGAGAACTGCTGGACTTAGAGTGTGGGTCATAAAGAGACGTGGTATACAAAGGGTTAACGTCACTGGTGTCACTGTTAAGTACTGGGAGGGCTCATGTTGTGCATTTATTAAGATGTTGATTTAAACTCCTGTGTTGCATTTGATAACAAAATTAAAGACTCCGATTGTCTGGTTGAATCTCAATGTCCACACCCTTTTTTCTGGGGTGAGGGTGCGGGTGGGGTGGGGGTTATTGCTGAAAATATATGTTCAGAGGCTGCTACTGTTGCAATTTAAAAACAGACGTACCGAACAGTTAAGTGGATGGTCTATTTTGTGCATAATTCACCTTTAAGAATTGAATGTTTCTAACACGACTTACAAAAGACACAAAAGGATATTTTCCAAACAAATGAGGTATATTTGGGTACCCCTTCTAAACCCGTATATTTATCAGGTCACAAACATTAAAATAACAACAATACATTAGGTTCAGTTTATCAATAATAATAATAAATGACCAGTCGACCTAGATTTGTAAATATTGCCCTCCGGTCAAACTGGTAAACATGCTTTAAAGTAAACAACTGTTATCATTTGGTAGAAAACACCTTTTGGTGTATGCAGCTGCTATACAAATATAATGGTTGTAGATTATACTCCAGGATATCTGTCTGTAAAATGACACGTATGCGTCAACACAACCTAAAATACTGATACTTAACAGCCAGACTCATCGTTACTTTAAGGCGTTTTGTTAAAGCAAATAAAAAAATCAGTTCAAACAATATCTGCTATTAATGGGTTAAAATGTTGCACGTTTAAAATTGCCCCAAAATAAGTTAAATTCTTGCTGTCAAATCAAATCTTGAAGGTATGAAAGATATGTTACTATTGATACTGTTGAGTTGATTTTACAAGAATTATCCAAATATCAATCCAAAGTGATAATTTGGTTCAATTTAATAACTTCTTTCCGGGATGTTTCATAGATCGGTACAAAATCAGTTGTATGCGTGTCACTGCCAAATTTAGTGACACACAAAAAAGTATACGTTTTATATTATCCGCATTTTACAGGTAGGTAATCGGAACTAATCCTCTGGGACATAAGTGACAACACATGACTTCCGGTGGACAACATATTATTGAAGACATCGCTGTGTGCCACAGAGTTTTCTAATAGATTATGTTGCACAATTCTTGTATGTAACACAATATATCAAACAGTAGTGTCAGATATCGTAAAGCCTTGCCATCAGATTAAATGTTAAGATTTTTTGTAAGCCGGGCTACAGCAGGGACTACACAGACCATGGAGGGAGCATGCATTTATGGCAACTGTCGAGCCACACCGTTATAAATCAGGGTACTCAGGGCACGGTGACATCCAAAACAGTTATTGCATCATAGGTGTTTAAAAATATGTTGACTATAGTGCACTATAGATTAACCAGTATTTGTTATATCAGATAAACAACAGGATACTGAGAGATTGTGTAGAACAGCATTTTCTAAGAAATGTAATGACAGGGAGGTTGTGTGTCATGATCGTCATAGAATGCTGACTTTTGTTATGCCACCCAGAGACTTCTATGCTTCTATATAGAGCGCAATGGCTCAGCGGTGGAGTTTCGGACTCTCGACTACGAGAACCCGGGTTCGAATCCTGTGCTGCGGTGTTAAAACCTTGGGCAAGTTTTTTCACTCTACATTGCTCCATTTCCATTTCAGCTGTATAAATGAGAACCTGGCTATAGACAGTGGTGGATATATGTACGAGCAGCCTTCATGTATTAATTATAGCATATGGCTGTATGTTTCCCAGAGAAGCAGAGATGGTGTCTGAGTGAACAGGTCTGTCAGGGAAGTAAAGTGTAAAGCGCTTTGAACGGTCCTGAAGACTGGGTACTGTGCTATATAAGAACTTGCTTTTACTTTTACTTCACTATGCTGTAAACTTAAACACATAAGCAGAGTGTCATTAGCCATCTCCGGTGATAATAAAAAATCTGCCTTAATTCATTTATTATGGGTACACAAATATAGCCGGGTGAATTACCCAGGTCCCTGTATGTATAGATCTACGTCCAAGTTGCAGCAAATTTATGTGACGTGCCAAGATCATTCAGATTGACAGATTCCACAATGACACAATATGACAGTTTCTTGGGTGGAGGCCAAGATTTATTCGTCAACACCAGTATTGCTTATCATCTACTGACATCTTGTATCAAGGTAGAAAATTCCAACCAACTTGAACCTGGCCCTGTTTGCTGAATGAATGACTTAACAAACAGTGCATGTGACCCAATACATCTGATAAGCCAGTGAATGTGTGGCCTGGATTCCTATGCTATTGTCTGTGCACGGACTTGTATGCACTGGACTGCTGTCTCCGGGTTCAAGGCCGCTAGAGTAGCGCAGCAAGGTCAACCTAGCACAAGATGTATAAGTTACTTCCGGTTGTCTGCTGGTTGCCGTCAATTTGCAGTTGACCGCAGGAAAACATCGTTTTAATAAGACATTTTGATAAAATCTTCCATGACACATATGCTTAATAAAATCCTAGCAAATACATTGTTTGGAAAGTTGTTTTGAGTGAAGTATTGACGATTTTAAATGGCTAAAATGCGTTGCCACAAAAACATCATCGACCCAACTTGGCAACTACGAAGTACTACTACCACTAGTCCGTGTTGCAATTTATCAGTAAATGAAACCGTGGCTGCTTCGGTGGTTGGGGCAAACCCAGACTAGGGAAGGAAACAATTCATCAGTTTTAATCAAAATGAATGACTTGGGATATAGTTACAACCACGAGATGGACTTTAGGACAGATGGTCCCGAGACAACCCAGCCCCTCCACACCCCATGATCCTTACGGAAAATATAGTAGGCAGCCCTGCTGTAGGTACTTCAACAAAATTACCACAGGATATATGCTTAAATGAAAGGTAATAAGTTACAGATCACATAACTATTAATTTGATTATGATACCTGTATTAGATCCAAAATTATTGCAATTTAAAGACGAAACAATTGCGCTAAATTTGTGTATCTCTTATAATGGTACAATAAGCTCATTTTTGTTTCTGTTGATAAATATTATAAATAAATAAGTGACTTTAAAATGGCATAACGTTGTAATTTATAGAACTATTAAAATATTGTTTGCAACATTTTGAAATACATTGAATGGAGTAATACATTTTCAATACTGATGTTTTTTCATACTAATTAATCCAGTTAATTAGCTAATATTAGTTAAGTAGTGCACCAAGTTACCAGGCCAAAACATTCTAATTAAGACCAGCCGAGTCCATAAATATGAAGATATTTATACATATTATGCAGTGTGCATAACCACATTTATTACGAGAATGAATACATATTAACTAGTCATGTAATAATAAATTAGTTAATATGTGATAATTAGCATATAATATATATATATTAACTAGTCGTGTAATAATAAATTAGTTAATAGGTGATTATTAGCAGGCAACCTCGACAGACAGAAACTTTTTTTTGTAAAATGCCACAATGTCCATGAATATGTTTATAATATTATATAAACATGAAATTTGTAAAACCACCTTACTTATGGTAAGAGATATAAATGATAAAAAATCATTGATAATAACTAAATTAATAAATCAATATATAATTAGCAGCCATACTTTGTATATACACATGAATAAACTACCATAATGCCCATAATTATTAAGACATGTCCACATTAATTACGGTAGTAAATATACATTAGCACCAACTTAATTAATAAGTTAATATTGGCTAATGTTAGCATGTTAACTCAGCAAATGGCTATGTTTTGATGAAAGCCTGCAGTAAATAATTATGAAGTAAATATAATTTATGCAATGTTTAGAACCATATGAAACATTACGATCAACCATCAATAAATACATGTCATTAAATAATAACTTTATTAATAAATATTATCTAAATAACAAACTCAACAGATTAATGCATGACAATGAAGCACAGTTGTCATACTTCACTTGTTTATGAGTGACTGTGTGTTTACAGGTGTGACCAATACTGCAGACTCAGTAGAGACCAGTAATACATTTTTACCGTTTCATAATATTCTGCATTTCGACATGATCTTGATAAAGTAATGTTTATAAATGTTAACAGCGTTTCGTCACCGACTCCAACATCTCGTGTGCCAAATGCTGCTTTCTGGGTTACCATCCATAGGGATAAAGTGCACGATGAAGAAGCTGCTCACATTACTCCACCTCACAATACTGTCTTTTTGCAATATTCACAATATTCTGCAAGATCTACACAGGAATGTTCATAATCCAGTGTGTCCTGTGTCGTACAGAAACCATCTAATTCCAATGCCCGCTAATTAAGTTGTAAAGTGATGTCTGTATTATTCAATGTGTATTATGTGTCACATTCAGCGAGATAAATTGTGTAAAATTATTTAGTGTATGCAGATGATGCCTATGATATATTGACGATATATCATAGGCTATGTACCTTCACAGTTAACTGACAGATAGTTTTGTTCAGGCAATGCAACAATGCTGTGTTCTTGTCTATTAAAACTGCAGTGTACATGTCATGTTCACAGGAACTGTATCTTTAGACAGCGTAGATATGTTGCTGTGTCATCTTCAGCCAGATGAAGCTTGTAATAATGCATACACGTAATGTGTGTAACTTTCAGGTGCGAGATTTCTGAAATAAAACAATTCAAAGTGCATGTAATAACTACAATAATGAATCAAACACATTATGTCAGAATTATTGTATATCCATGCCAACATTTAAATACATAAACTAGAAATAACAAACACACAATTCTTAGTAATGCTTACATTTCTAGAAGTAATATGCATTATTATTAATTATATTTAGGAATAGTTGTAGTGGTGTTTTATTCACAATAATAAAACAGGATCAGAATAAATAAATTGCACATGAACAATCATCAAAATATAAATAACACAAATCAATAATAAATACAAGCGAATGGCAGTCAACATTGAAAACAGTTATCAATGCCTAACTGGGCTTGGGCCTAGCCCTAGGGCTAGGCTAGGCCAAGCAAGGGCTGGTATAAACTGACAGCACAGAATGACAGATCGGTTAAATGATCGGCTGCTGTTAAACTGGCTTGAGATGAACAAATTATTATGAGTATTTAAACATTATATATAATTACAATATATGAACTTACACCCATAGCAAGACTGGTTAAAACTTGCGTCACTTGCCCAAGAAAAAACTTAGCCTTGCCTTCGGTATTGTTTACGCCATTACGCTGACACCCCGATGCATATTATAAGTCATGTACGACGAAAATAGAATTAAATAACCCATTTAGAACTACACTGGAGATAGCCATAACATTTACCAAACTAGGTAGTCATCGTTTAGGAAAATTCTCACTATTATTGAATTAAACAGTTATATTCACCGCAAGAATCCTGTCGATGTTTGGCATCTCCATCGCAGTGGCTAGTAGACCGGAAGTGGGGAGTACATCTTGTGCGCTCGTGACCTTTGCAGCCAACTCCGCCGCTCGCGGCACTTCGCGAGCGGCGGAGACAGCAGTCCAGTGCATATAAGTCCGTGGTCTGTGGATACCAGTCTGTGGAACACATAAGTAGATCAAGAGGTGAACCAGATTCTTATCCTATTGCCCCCCCCCCGCCCCACTTCATTGTCTGAAGAATTTATTGCTTTAAATTGTTGGTGCAAATATTTTATTCTGTGGATTATTTTGTATGATCACTACAACTGTACGTGCAGCTATGGATTCAAAGTAAATGAATTTATTTTATAATGGTTACTTGTGCATCAAATATTGTTATATTTTATTTTAACTTATCAACGTGTCGTTAAATTAAAACATGAAACAGGTCAATGCAATGCAGATATTGTTCGCATACGAAGAACTGTCCAGTTATAACAAATATGTGAGCTAAATTCTGTACATATAAAAGTACCCTAGACCAGTTGAAACTGCATAGATACTTTCTGTAGGTGTTGACATGAGCAGAGCATTGTATACCTGGGAATCAGTCGCAATAGGGCGTGCAAGTCTCGCGCGTGAAAACGAGGCTGGGGGCAGTTGGTGGCAGGAAATCCATATACTCCATGTTAACATATAGGACTTTGTTTTGTTTTTGGTCGTAATAATCGAACTGTCCCGAAATAGTGTATTTCAGTTATATTGTCCGAAGGATTATTACAAGCAGAAGCAGTGGAACATTTTGCCGGTGACAGTGATCACGGAAATCATGAATTTTAATCGATTATTATGGTGGTTGCCATGGCAATAGCGGCAAGTACTTGTGTTTGGCGATCTTGACTAATAATGAAGAATGCCAGTTTTTTCGCGCAGTACAACCTGTTTGTGGCCAAACGTATACATTTGTTATGATTATGTGCATTTAGACAACTTGTCAGATATAAGTGCTTATCGAAACCACAACGTACACCAATGTAAATCGCAAATCCCGTAAAAGACACATACAGCCTAACATTGTGTCTATTATCTGCACTATTTAAATCGCTATGTGTCTATGATAGTGTGATAAACTCAATATTAAATCAGACATTTAAGATAAGAAACGTATAACACAAGATATTTATGAACTGATTTTCCTAGTATTCATCAGTCGGAAGCTACAACTGTCATCCATTGTTAGAATATTATTCTTGTATTGAGTCACCAATTAGTCTCGCTTAGTCCCCAATAAGCTCTAGTCGTGTGGAGTCACGACATGTATCGTGACCCACTTGCAGGCCATATATAGCTGTTGGCCACAAGCCAACCTGGAAATAAGAAGATGCTTACTTTACTGTACTTTGGGCTAGGTTAGCCTTCACACAAAGCAGTGGTCAGTATCTATTTCAGGGCCTCTGCTAAGATTTATGAGCTGAGCCATTACTTTTCCACAAAGTCCAGTATTTTCACCCTTAGAAGCAAAAACAATGCAAAGGTCAGACTGTTCCATTACCTGGAATAATTCACGGGTGATAATTGGCACACAATGTGTTGACTTAGTCGACAAAGTGTTGAAGAAATTATTTGAATATGCCAGCAATTTATACTGGTTCACTGGATAAGTAAAGTTTGAAATCTACATGTCCGCCAAAATGTCTGAAGCTACAAAATGTTGTCACACAAAAAAATCACAATGAAAGTGAATCTGATATTATATTATTTTATAAACAAATGAATTAAGACAGTATTCAGTTGATTGCCAACATACAATCGTATAATTTTGCCTGTTCGCTTATAGTTCAGTTCAGTACAACTTTAACTGAATTACAGGTACGAGGCCGAGTATAATTTATAGGTTTATTGACATCATGATGTCATAAAAATGGTTGAATGGGTACATATAATTACGACTCGAGCAGGTAGGTTAATTGTGTAATTAACTAGCAAGTTCAACAGACTGGCATTAAATGTCTGCTGGGCATTTGGCATTCACAAGCCGGAAGATGTACCACAACTATATATTTAGACATCTAAAATGTATACATTTTATTAAACGGTGCACATGTTATACAGCTAATAACACGCTTCGCGTGACTTACGATCCATGATCCATATTTACTTTGGACAACAGGTCTGGGAAAGACCCCTTTATCTCTGGAATGCGTCTTAGGGACAATTTCACAAACGTTGTTAAGAGCGCTTAAATCAAAAAATTAAATCAATTTTGATCTTCAACAATCTTGTATATCTGATAACACCATGACATGCCAGTGGGACTTTAATTTTCCCTGGTGTGTCAGAAGTAGTGTCCTCGGAAATATGGCTGTAGATGTTTGCGTTTTGGAAAACTCTTCTTTAAGGATGAATTTCATTAAGAGCTCTTTATCTTAGTGAAATGGGTCCAGATGTCTGCTCTACCAAAAGCATGAAGGTCTCTTTTAGTATCAGCACTGGTGGCGTCATCTTCTGGATACTTGTGTAACTATCCGAATGGATATTTCCAGATTTATGGCGCTTTATAAATGTAATTATTATTATTATTATTATTAACTAACATGTGTCCCTGGAATCTTGAGTGCATCTGCTGTCCATTAGACATATCTTTAATTTGGCTTTATATCGGACTAGCTAAGTTACACAGCCACGCTTAGAGAAAAAGGCAGTCAACTACACTAGGATGTTTGATAATCCGCAGTACATTGTTTTAGTGTTTCCCAGACATTGGTTGTGTGCTCATGCGCAATACGCAACAAAATGTTGTAGTTAACTGAGTTGTTGCAGGATTAAGCGTTTGCAATTTTGACATGTTTAAGTAACAGAAAATTTAATGAAAATTGCTTCCAAATCCAGTGACACAGTTATAGATGGCATAATAATCTTTACGATATAGAAAATATGAAATTGCGTGGCTGAAACTCCACGTACAGCCTTGCGAAATGTTGAGCTGTCTACATTCTCCAACTAACAAGACAAATTTTGAATAAAGTCTGATTTACAAACCATCCCAGCTAGATTACAATTTCAGCTTGATACAAACAAATCTATGCCACCAGGTGGCGCTCCATCTGTCGACCCACATCTGTCAGTTTGGTAATATACAAATCTGAGAGATGACACGTGGGTCGACACATGGGGATAGAACAAACTGTTTTTTTTTGTAATATAGAAGTTATTGAATGAACGCTGTTTGAACAAGAGAGATACATAGCATTCATTGTAAATACATAGCATTCTAGGCACTCCAAGGCAAAGCTTATTAACTTTCACAAGTGTCATTTAATTTAAAAGTTGAGTATTCATTCTTTCATTCATTTATTGTTAAAACTTAAAAGTGCCATTTGCGATGTTAGGAAATGTCAGTTGTTTCCCAGGGACCGTTTCACTAAGGTAAATTTTTGTTTTTGTTTTTCAAAATGCAAAATATCAATTGCCGAATTACTGAAGACACTATTTCCATGACACACTTCGTGATATTGACAGTTTTCAAGTATACAAGATCACTTTTAAGGATCAAAATTCATTTTAATGTGCAAAGTTTGGTTGAAGAGCTCTTACCAAACTTTTTGAAATGGTCCCCATGTGATTCTGTGCATGCACTGTGGTGATTCGAAGTTGTCATAAATTAAAGGCGTTTTTAACCCTTTGCAGCTCTTCATAAACAACGAGTGGGTGGATTCGGCAAGTGGCAAAACTTTCCCAACCATCAATCCCGCAACGGAGGAGGAAATATGTCAGGTAGCAGAAGCCGATAAGGTGGGTGGCAGAAATTGGTGCTTACAACTGTGGCTCCCTCTAGTGAGTGAGCCGGTCTGTTTTTTCTCTCAGGAAAAGCGAAGAACAACGTCAACACAGTAATAGTCTGTTCTCGTTTATTTCGCGAAAAGTTTCCAATTTTGTGGAATTGTCCGATTCAAAGTGTGCGTGAAACACTAAACAAGTTAATCAAATACCTGGCGGTTCACTAAAGTTATGTTAATTGAGACTTTGCACAAAAGGAGCTGGTTTATGGCACAGTGAAAAGTTAGTGTGGAATAAGTTGAGTTACACCCATGAAATATATTTTAGTCCTGATTATTTACTGAAAAAGTACTCTGATTAGCGTTTTAGGAGGATGTTTATTGTGCATATAACTGCACTTTTGGATGAAACAGATTTGAAATGAGACGAATAAAAATTGAACTGTTCTCCAGGGCTTTATGCAGGTCCATAGTATTGCCAGTCACACATGTATTGGTGGACACCTGGATGTTAACTGTTAAGGCAGTTTACAAACTTTGAATGTTCTGATGACCTAAAATGGACTTCAAACACACATGTGACACCATTTACACTCACTTTTGAGGCATAACTGACAATATCTATGGTTTTGGAAGACCTTTTTTTACCCATTCCTCCATCTACCCGTCCACAACGGTTTTTACCCATCCAAATGACGTAAAGCTACACTGCTCTGTTTACACTACAACCAATCATTCTGTGTGGGTAATCGCTCGTACATGTTCAGGTTTTTGTTGGAGGTTTCGACCGTATGCAGCCGCACGTTTCACCATCACACCAGCAGTAGGAGTTGCTTTTTTAAAATGAGACTGAATGTTTAACCTTTTTCAGAGCTTGTGATCCGGTCAGTTAAACGCGTCCACAAACACCGTCTGTCATTCTGCATGTGTTTGTTTTCAAAAGGAAGCCACTAGTAGCACTAGGCTGGAGAGATGTACAACCGTTAGTGCTGTAATTGTCATCGCTTGTCAAGCAACCATGAGCAATACACTCACCAAAATAGTTCACCGACCTGTTTCTGAGCCATGACAACAAGCACTGTGTGTTGGAACCCTAATGAATTATGTTAACCCTTTCTGCACCGGTTAAAAGAAACACAGTTTATATGCATGAACAGTATTGTATTTAGCAAGGTTTTAGTAAAGCGTGTAGCTTCCATACAAAGCTATTTTAGTACAATACTTCCTGAATATCTTTCGCCGTTGTTACTTAGTAAAAATGCCGACATATCTTGGCCAACATTAACTACTTAGTTCTTAATTGGATTTTGTGAAAATGGTAATCAGTCTGGCATCGACTACAACGTGATATTTGTGCAGCCATTTTTTATACCGACTTCCAAACGAACCATTAACATTAGCATTCAGAAAAGGAAAATGACGACAACCAGGGACGTGTAGGTATCCAGTGACACAAATGACACTTGACTGACTACCGTGTCGCCATCTAGTGGTGTGGTACGTGTCTGGTAAAGATCAGTAACGGGTAGACTGTGACGCCCCCTATCCCACCCCCGTGATGACAATGCTAGCCTGGACCTGGCTTTGCGTTGACCGTATATGAGTGAGTTCTGAGCACCATCATGGTCCTCCAAACTGAACGGTTGTTTGTAGTTTGTAGCAGTTCTGTGATGCGGTCAGAGACGTAAAGTGTAAAAGTGCTTTGAGCAGTCCTTAGAAGATTTGATACTGCGCTATATAAAAACTTACTTTTTTACTATGCATGATAGGCACAGAAAATATACCCATAAAACATTTCAGGTTGGATTGTCCCAAACAGAGCATGCTTATTAACTGAAATTGCACTTGAAAAAAGCTTGAAATAAATCTCACCAAGCCAAACTAAACTGACTGGAGACAGCAAACGACTCCAGCACAATGTATATGTGACACCCTACCTTCTCGTCAAGCAGTGTGATTTACAGTGACACTGTCATCCCAGGTGAATTGTCTTCTATGTATCCCTTGTTCGTTTTTTGTCAGTTTTGTTGTATACATGGAGACCATTTCACTAACATTCTCATGAGCATGGTTTATCTCTTTAGAATTGATTTTGCTCCTTAACCGTGATCTTATCTGTTGAAAACTGTCAACTCAAGGATGTGCGACCGAGTGACTTGTCAGTTTGTCATGGAAGTAATAAAAAGCACAAAATAGAGTTCTGTCCAGCTTCCCTTTTCCTCAGTGGTCGACCAGGGTCAGTTGATTGCCATCTTGGGTTTTCTGGGAAGTGTTTAGCCATCCTGCAATTAATGCGAGAGGTATGCTGATACCAACACTGTCACGTACTGATTCATATAGCCATGAACTGGAGCAACATGGAGTGGACAAAATGGGAACAAAGAGCGTTAGAAGCTCCCTTGATCAAAGGTCTGCTTTCTATCTGTTCTCTTGTACATTATGCCAGTTTCCTTATGCCAGTTTCCTAGATAAGGATATTATATTGAATAGCTCTCCTTGGAATAAGGCTAGGTTTTTGTCGCAGCATTCACAGTTACCTATCATGGATAATTCGTGCCGTGCCAATCGTCTCCAAAATGGCCTCCGTAGTTGGTTTGGGATTTGAAGAATATCAGGTTTTAATGGGATGACAGTGCGAGATTGAAATGAAACCAAACTGTTTGTCACCATTAGCAAGGATGGTGTCGGTGTCTGTGAAAAACAGTCAAAATCAACAGCATCAAAAGTGTAACGTCTGCTGTGAATGTGCAGAGCCATTTTGAACGCAGCAAATATTAGTGGTACATAAAATGTTAGGCTTTCTTCCAGTGAGGAGAGGGTACTGCAGGGAAACGCAAAGTCTGAATGAGCCTCAGATCAATCACTAAACTACACACACACCATTCTATCTACTGGTGAATGCACATCTGTGTTTGCTAAACAGCCAACTACCTAGGGGCCTATATCTGACACATAGTTGTTTACTAAAGGAATAGCATTAGTCTACTGTGTAGGCTGACCATGTCAAAGTCAAGTCAGTGTCACCATAACCCTGGCAATCTTTCTAGCTGAAGGTCATGGGAATATTTTTCTGGATTTCTAGAAACACATTTTTCTGTTGTTAGTTTGGTAAACATATCTGGGTGACTCATATATATATATATATATATATATATATATATATAATTATGGGACTTTGTAAAGCTGCCTCCGTAACTCGATTAGTTTACTCAATGTAGATTGTATCATTTTGTGAACACTATATAAACCACTGGATTATGACGGGTTGAACTTGACTGAAGGAAAGAGTTTTTATATTAATAATAATTTACTGTATTTAATCCCAATAGCCTTACAAAGTAAATTTTAACTTCCTAATGGGTGTGAATTTTAAAATCAATAGTGGTACAAATGCTAAACAAATTAGTTAGATCAAATAGTATATTGCATATAATGCAGCTAATATGTACTGAATACATGTGAAATTTGAAAAATTTGGTCTAGCAAGCAATACACATTGACCAAGTTGCATCAATTTAAGAAAAGATTCAAGTTGATGTTACTTTCTTCATATTTATGAATATATATCACATTGTTAAACAAATTACTGTTACTGTGTGTTCTACCTTGTAACTTTTATTACAATTACTATGTGTTTTAGCTTGCAAAGGCATAGCGCCTTACAAGTCACATGACTTCAGCTAAGTCCCTTCAACAGCAGCAGTGACTCAACAATCATGAAATTGTATTTTGTATTATCTTTCCCATACTTTATTTTATTATCTTTCCTATAATATATTGTACTATTACTGTGCTGTTGTTGTTGAATAAACTTCATTCATTAAAAAAATTACATGCATACTAATATTGGTAAATATGTAGAGATAGTTAAAATATAACTAAATAAATAAATAAAATATAAAAATATAAATCATTGAACTCGGTGTTATGGTGAGTTTACATTCAGGTTAACAAGTTAACCTGGTTTTCACCACAAGCAGTCAAAACTGGTTTTATCTGGGTAGAGTGCAACCTTATATGATTGTCTTGAATATAGGAGACTTTGAATGTACATACCAGGCATCAGAACAGCTTTCTGTTACCTTAAATGGCCTTAGTTGTATTACAATGGACTTATAGATAGGACATTTCTTTGTGTAATCCGAGTAATGTAAAGTTTTTTAAACAACAGATCATACATAATATTATGATAATGTTACTACCAAGGTACTTAGGTATCTATGACAAAATCACGTACATTTAAAGCTTGTGGGCAAACGTGTGTGTACACGTGTACTTGTGCAGTGGTGTATCCGTCCGGGCAGGCTATTGTTACTACCTGGTGGACCTTGTAGTCAATTATGCTGACCTTGTATTGAGTGATCAAAGGGAATGAGGTCAGCTAGATCACATCAACTGGGCTAATGGGTCAATGGGAAGGTACTGCCAGGTCTTGCCAGGCAGGAGTGTCTCCTTTCAAGTTTAACCCATTTTATCCTGAAGCTAGTGCAGACGAGTTGCAGCCAGTTCCTGATCATTTCCTCAAACCAATCTGTCAGCATTAAAAAATGACAGGCCTTCATTTAAAATGGACATAACTTTATTATTTCTCAATCAATTTTTAAATGTGATATACCTTTAGAAAGTAGATAAAATAAACTATACAATCGCATCGATAAACTCGTAGTTTTATCATATATATTATATGTGGCATATGGCAAAACATGTCTAATAAATTCAAACCTATGTTGAGGTTTGTCACATTACTTTTCACCCGACATTTTCGCCATGAAGGAAGCAACATGTCAATGAGCAAGTTGAGTTTATTTTATGCATTAATCTCTGCTGAAAATAAAGGTATACAACTTGTCCACATATCTTGGTTATTAATCTCATAATGTAAAAATTTTTGTAATACCCCTACGTCAGTCGACTGAATCGCCAACGTGTGGCGCGCTGAGCGGAATTATGCAAATTTTTGAAATATTTTCTGTCAACGATATATAATTCTGTGGCTCATTTCTTATAACTAATAAAGAAGTACTATAAAGTAACAACTTTGTTCAACATTTTAACATCACTTTATTTATGAAGTAGTTACCGTCGTTGGAAATATTCTTAACTTTGTTTGGCGCCAAAAATACGGCGTGGAGCGAGGTGGCCGGAAATGGATGCCGTTGTCGGTTGACCCACTTCGATGGCTTCAAAGTATGTCTTCACGGACAAATGTCGCATCAAATACCATAACCGTCCATCTTATATCGTCTATCCACTTGTCTGCCTTCTTGTCATCACCAGTATGAAGTAAATTAGCGGAGTTATCCTTCAAAATACATCAACATTTAATGATCTTTGCGACTCGACGCCATCTTTGATTTCACTTTAGCTTGGGGGTACCCGCTTTGAACTGCAAATACCCACAGAACGGCGCTGATTGGTTAAAAAATATGAGTTTCCTAGTGATCCCGATATACTGACGTCATTCGGTGTTAACCAGCCAATGGGATTCCAAAACGTCAGAGTGCAGGGAAGCCGTGTCAAGTGCAAACTACGACTAGAATCGTATTCCGGATAAAATGGGTTAAGGTCCTGAGGAGTTATGCAGTATTTCCTGAAAACAAATATTCGCTACAGTAGAACCTGTCTTGTAGGGACACCTGCCGGGCCAAGCAATTAAAAGTGTCCCTACATTGCAGGTGTCCCCTCGTCAGAGGGACAGGAATTTGCAAAAACAATTTCCAGAACATACAATCTTTATTTACATCCACATTACACCATATTACACCATACCTAAATCACATTTATGCCCACAGTTATAATACCCATGAAAATGAAGTGTAATATTACAGTAGAACCCCTAATTTAAGACTGTTTGGGATTAATTCATAGGTTTATGCATATCATAATAATTAATGTCTATATAGCATGTATGTTTTTGATAACAAAATTAAGTATAAAATACAAATTAGAAAATAGTAAAATGAGACGACACATTAACAACAACATTTTCATTTATTTTGTTTGTGACATGTTTCATTATAAGTTTAATTTTGAATAGTTTTTACAATATAATAAAAATATTATTATCTGATTGTTATTTCAAATTTGGTCTGAGAGGCTAAAAGATGCTGCCACCTCACGGCGTCTGGGTAATCACACTGTAGTCGCCATTTTGTTTATCATTTCAGCGGCGCAAAACGATCATTTACTTTCTGATCTAACTATGAAAACGATTTCTTACAACTGTCAAACTTCCTGTCTTGTAACTTATATACAAATTTACATGCTAGGTTACAAAATAAAATCATTTAAATTCCTGTAAAGAATACAATTCACAAATCAGTATCATGGCAACTCGACATCGCGGGCGCCGGTAATCAGTATTTTATCGCGGCATCACTACATAAATGAGCTTCAGAAATGTTTGTTTCATCCTAAACTAATATGAAACTTTGCATAAACTCAGTAGGCCTATCTTACGTTTGTTGTCGCTCGACATAACTAGAAACTTGGAGAAAAATAAAATAACTGTGGATAGATCGATTGCGAGCGACTGTAAATTTAAATGAGTCACCAGTTGTGGGTCGAGATCCCGCGCGCATTCTCCGTTCCCAGCATCCATTGTACTGAACAGGAAATGGCCGCCGCCATCTTTAAATATTATTGAAATATCACCCTAGCAGGTGAAAAATAACAAAAAATCGCTGTCCGCATCCACCATCATGTCAGGGATATTTCCGTTGAAAAGTGATCGGGACATCGGAACACTGTCCGTACATAGCCGTTGGTCGCTCGTCGCGGGGGCCGCTGAAGACAGGTTCTACTGTATTGATACTTTGGTAAAAAGACTGACACATCTTTGCCAGCATTAAAGTTAATAATTATTAAAGATTTTATTAACGTTGTCTCCATATAATTGGAGTTTGTTAAAATGGAAATCTGTCAGGGGACTATTTCACTAACATTGTTAAGAGCTTATCAACCCGGTTTTGCTCTTTGATATAAGTTTGATCCTTAGTGAGTGATTTTCAATACCTGAAAACTGTCAACACCATAACGCAATTGTTACTGGTGTGCCATAGAAATAGTGTCCATTATAATAAATTAATATGGCAATGGATATGTGTGTTTAAAAAATTTATTAAATTTAGCAACAGATTTTGTTTAAGGATGAATTTTCCTTAAGAGGCCTTTATCTTATTGAAATGGTCCCTGCGTCTCCAGACGGTTTTACCCTCCATCGACGTTATTGGGAATTTGGGACACTACACGTGACTGTGGACAGAGGGCGACACTGTGCACACGACTACTGCGTCTGATAAAGATCATTTTTGGCCTCAGAAAAAGTAAACTTCCACTGAAATAAAAATGAATAATACTCAATACATACTGACAAAAGAAGGAAAACAAAAATTGACACCTATATAAATCTTCACCCCTCTCAATTCCCATGCCAAAATGCTATGCAATATGTATTTTATATAACTATTTTGCAGGAAATAATTTTTTCTAAAAAATTCTGTATTTTTTCATAAAAATGACATGGCCATAAATACACTATATAAATGCAGTATGTATATACTGAAGTGACAAGTGAACTGTATATTTTATTACTTTTTATGTTCCTATGCAAAGTGACCATAAACAATCTAGATTGGTCTTTGATAAGGTTCATACTCCCATAACTATGTCTTTTATTTCATTTGTAGATTCTGATTAATTTCTTTAAAAAATGTGTTAAGGGCGAATTATTTAATTTTTCCAAACAATATTATACTGTAACATTTAACAAAATTTGTTTTACACGCCAGCATGCTATGACGGATGGGTACTGTTTTTCTTCATAAGGCACACAGAACATGTATAAAACTGGTACGATGCCTGAGGGTATAATAAAAACATGGAATAAATGGATTTGTAAAAGGCAGGAACTTAAAGGAGAAATATCAACAATAACAGGAAATTGAATAGCACTGCGTATCATTCCTCAAATCTAGGTGTCTCTAAAGTGTTTCAACAAAGCAGCTAGTATATAATTATAGTCACGTTTCGAAGTAGGCACAGTGACCGCAATGTGATGATTTATGCTTGCCCTTAGGGAACCTGGGTTAAGTACACCATAATGTGTCCAATAACTGGTTCAGTTCTCATTGCTCTTTGAACTTGAACTGTACTGACAGTTTAACAGTCCAGTTGTTTTTGACCCATTAAATCTTGTCCTTGACCTACAAATTATCAGGTTACCATTCTGTTAACCCATTAGACCCCAGCCGGTTAAATTGACTAGTGCTCCTGTTCCCCAAGCTGCAGCCACTGATTTCACCAGTTTGGGGTGCTTGCAGATTTTAAGCTGTATCTTCAAAACTACTGATTTTCTATAATTGCAAGTTGTGTTTATTTTAATGTTCATTTAATTATCTTTAAATTGGTGTAACTTTGGTGTATGTTGGTAAAACATATGTTGTTATATATAGGTGACAAACATAGAACATTACTATTCTGGACAACAATACAGTAGAATATATCATGTTTTATTCACATAAAATGTATTATATTGTTCTATTTACACATGCTCTGCCTTGTTTAGATATGGTATTATGTAAATCAGTTCATTTTGTCTGGATATGGACAGGAAACACAGCTTTGCAAGACTTCTATCTTGGTTGTCATCATCCTATATGCGACTTCTGTGTCATGCCAATGTGTATGTTGACATTGTGATCACTGGTATTTTGACACCTGAAACAACGAAATGTCAACCATTAGGAAAATTGGCAATGTTACCTAATGATTTGTTATAATAAAACACCTAATTTTCATTTATAAACACATAATCAACAGTTTCGGTGCTGAAAACCCGACTACTGGTCACCCAACCTGGACAACGAAACATAAACAAAGCTCCGATCATTCATTTTATCGCTCATTCAGTTGTATTTCGTACGTAATGTAAACTTACCTTCAGTTCAATGCCAGAAGTGTCCAATCCAACGATATATAAGCACAAACTTAATCAGTAGTAAACAGATACGATGTCCAAGGCGCCGCCATTTTTGAAGGTCCACAGATGATGAACTTCAATCACGAAAAACTCAAAAAATTTCAATGCAAACCCATGTCAAAATTACCCAGGATTCATAGCTGAGATATCAAAGAATCAGTGGGAATTAGTCTCTTAAGTATCCGCAAGATGGGGGCCACCGTTAGAGGCTTTATCTCCGCCGGACGCTTTCGGGCGCTCTGGGGAGGAGACACCCGGGCGCTTTTGGACGCGTGGGGTCTAATGGGCTAACCAGGTTATCTTTACAGACAATGTACGTAGGAGTTCAACACTAGACATTGCACTGAACCATCCACAATCTCATTCTAGTCCATACCTGGACGGGTGTTTACATTAGGTGGTTCTATATTAAATTGTTGGTGCTAATATCTTATTTGGAATAACAGTGGTGTGATTTCTAGTACTTAACTGTTGATATCAATTAAACTACAGGATATCAAAATGATCTAAACTGTATGTGAATATATATATGCTATTTTATATATACATATATATATATATATGTATATATATATATATATATATATATATATATACAATATATATATATATATATATATATACATATATATATATATATATACATATATACATACATACATACAGTGTATATATTATATAATAATAATTTACATAAGATATAAATAATATAAATATATATATATATATATATATATATATATATATATATATATATATTATTCATGAATATATATTATAATATATATACATATTGTATGTATGTATGTATATATATATATATATATATATATATATATATATATATATATTAGTGCTGGTTCGATACCAGGTTTTGTTCGATACCGATCGATACCTGAATTTTGTTCGATACTCGATACTTACGTTGTAATTAAGTATAATTTTCACATAGAACACAGTTCCCAATAGAAGCACAGTATGCAACAGAAGTAGTGCTGGTTCGATATCAATCGATATATTATTGGTTTGATACCAGAATTCTTCGATACCGATCGATATATTACTGGTTCGATATCAGAATTCTTCGATATCAGTCGATACTAGATTTTTAGTCGATACTCGAAATTTACCTTATAAGTGTAATTCAGTACAGTAGAGATCTCCAAAGAAACACTACTATCCACTTAGACTAATGCCACAGAAACACAAAATGTTTCACTTGTAGGGAAATATGTGACAATTTTATAGTCATGCAAACAATGATTAATATGCAATTTTCTATTTATGTAAGTACACAAACAACAGTTTCAATATAATTGATTACTGTTGTTGACCATCAACAAATGCAGCTGAAACAAATGAAACATACAAAATAATATGTTATTATTATATAAAAACACCTATCACTTATAATAGTGTCACTGCCAGCACAGCTGAACCCTCACTGTTATAACTTTTTTATTATTAATTCTATCATAAAGATAATTGTGATTTAGCATCAAAACTGTATAGATGATTACAATAAAATAACACTAATTAATAATTGAAAAAATATTAATTTAAATTACAATTGTACTTCCCAGTTCACACCAATATTTTTTAAATATAAAACTTAAATTACCACGTTATCAAGTACACATAACAAGCCCCATTATGTTTTTGCAACTGTTTTCAAGAACAGGTCAGTTTCTTCCTCTACCTCTGGCTCTGCCAGTGGTGAACCTGTTTGGCCAGTGCCAGTGTCACAGTGGCAGTAGATGCAGTAAGCGAATCGTCATCGTTAATCAGTCACGTCATATATGTCACTTCTTGACGCTGTGGCCGCAGTTACTTAGTAGATTCGGCAATCGATGGCGATTCGCTTCGACTGTAACTTGATGTCCACTGCTTGCTCATTGTCAAATATTTCGAAAGAACACGTTCTCGAGTCAACGGCAATGCGACGTTGTCCACAACGTCAACAACGTCGACATGCCGTACGCTGAAAGTTGATCGTCACGTTTTGATAGCTTCTTGATTGGTGAAATGTTTCGTCAAATTCGATGTATTTCCCCCATTATCTTTGAGACGTTTCTAGCATAGCAGACAGTCTTTTGTTGGAAAAGTGCCAAATTAGCGATGAACGTTCGACATGTTGTCGTTCGTCTTGGTTGTGGGCGTCGTGTACGGCAAATGGTGGTGCCACCAAACAACAAAACAGTGCCACCAAACGGAACCCGGATAAACAAAGCCTCCGCATCGCGCTCGAATAATTATTTATATTAACAATATTATTATTAAACTAGTTTCATAAATACTAGTGCGTGCAATAAACACTCTATAAAAATGCTATTGGATGTGTGTTTTTGTACGCGTAATCGTAAGTAAAGTAGGGAGAAAGATGACATGGTAGTGCCACCAAGCGAGAGCGTCACGTACGATCCTTGGTTTGAATAACGAGGCTAAGCGAAGTCTGACCTAGGCTAAGATCGCTCACAGAAAACAGTTATTATACAAACTAACTCTACAATAAAGTTTTAGAAAACAATTCACATAGAAATTTTATGTTATATTATTTTTAAACAACCACGCCTTAGTCAATTTAGGCTGCGAAGCGCTGTAGTGATAGCTCCCGTAAACAACGTCGTCATCAACAACGATGTTGCGTCTTGCATCGACATCGTCGAATGGACTCGATGTCAACTATCGAAATATCGAAGGTATCGAAGGTATCGAAGGTATCGAAGGTATCGAAGGTATCGAAGGTATCGAAGGTATCGAAGGTATCGAAGGTATCGAAGGTATCGAAGGTATCGAAGGTATCGAAGGTATCGAAGGTATCGAAGGTATCGTAGGTATCGAAAGTATCAAAGGTATCGAAGAGTGTGTGGTGGTGGTGGTGGTGGTGGTGGTGGTGGTGGTGGTGGGGTGGTGGTGGTGGTGGTGGTGGTGGTGGTGGTGGTGGTGGTGGTGGTGGTGGTGGTGGTGGTGGTGGTGGTGTGTGTGTGTGTGTGTGTGTGTGTGTGTGTGTGTGTGTGTGTGTGTGTGTGTTAACTATGTATGTATGATATATATATATATACATACATACATAGTTATCACACACACCACCACCACACCACACACAGACAGACACACACACACCACACACACACACACACACACACACACACACACACACACACACACACACACGCACTGCAGCACACTCGCACGCACGCACGCACGCACGCACGCACGCACGCACGCACTACATTACATTACATTACATGACACTTTGCAAAAGATTCACCCAGTACTCAACACAAATTTCCATTATGATGTGAAATCACCATCACACAGTCATGTCACTGTGTATTCTCTACGATGACCTCACTGGTAGTTTTGTGTTGTTGACAGGCTGATGTGGACGTTGCTGTGAAAGCAGCGTCTGACGCATTCCGACTTGGCTCCCCCTGGCGGCGGATGGATGCATCAGAACGGGGCCATCTGATGTACAAGTTGGCTGATGCAATAGAGCGTGACCAGCATTATCTGGCAGTATGTGGCCCTATCGTATTTCATCTTCTAGAAGAATTTGAAGAAGTTACTTTTATTCGAACCATACGTAATACAATATCTCCATATCAAATTTTTTTTAAATAATACAAATTATGCGTAAACTTATTGTGTGCATGGAATTGTATTTGCACTTAGCTTAGCATACTTGTTTCAGAATACTTGGGCTTGATAAGAAATTCTTACCCCCAACACTGGCATAACAAGCCATGTATATTATAGTCACAGTTTGTTTCTGTTTTTGCACCGACGTTGTAAGTATGTAACCATAGAGTTGACCAGAATGACAACGTTGTTACAGTCTCTGGAAGTGCTGGACAGTGGCAAGTTGTACGGTCAAGCAAGTGTGGCTGACGTCCCGCTTACAATAAAGTGCTACAGGTAAACAAACAATATTATTTCAATAATAAATCTCACGCCCACTTGTTTAGCCACAAACAAACTCATTCTCGTGACCGTTTAATTTTTTCTGTCACACTTTACGGTGGTGTACTTCTATTTGCGTGGGTGCCTTGGAGAATTGGTGTGCATTTTGTGGTTAAGTGCTTAAAGGGTTAATGCATTGGAAGCTATTTTTGTTTTTCTGAACACATTCAAACTTCACACGAAACGTGATTCATTTGATACAGAATGACCCAAACACACAAAAAGAATTCCACTATCGAGCACGTGTGTCAAACTAATTTACGTGCTGTTTACCTAAAGTTGACACGATTATGTGTAATTAATAGGGAGCAGCGGAGTGTGACAGTCAGGCGTAGCAGCATTACAGAGCTCTAAAGAAACACTCATGAGTTCCAAATAAACACCCATGACCCAAGAAAGGTCACACACATGGCACACAAAATATGCACTGAAGCAGTCGTTTGTCACAGGTCATATGCTACGCTTAGTGATCAACTAGAGTTTAATAATAAAGACAGGTATGAATTGGAATATAGGAACATGGTTATGTCAGAACAGGAATGGTCAATATGCAATTCTTTTTCCTAAGCGCAGTAAACATGAATGAAATTCACAGCAGGTGTAATTTGATAGTGTAATTGGCACTCAATTTACATTCGTCATTCATTCACTACAGTCACTACTACTATTACTACAATATGTGTTAGTTAGCTATACAAGAACCGTAATGACACATAATTATTTATTAGCTGATATTTATGCTTAACGACAAATGCGGTAAACTGCAGCTGTTAGTTTTCAAGGCCGCAGCGTTGGAATGTTCATTCATGCTTTTGTATTGAGTCGGGTGTTGTAGATTTTGATCAGGTTTGTGGTTTCAAAGGATTTGTTAACAAGCTCTGATATGATTATTGTCAAAGACGGTCTCTGACACCAGTTGTCTGCCAGGTCGATATGTTACATTCAGTTACATTAGGTGAAGTCAGTTATGTTGGGTTGTTGTGACGGTAACATGACTTAACTATGCAAAATGTAGTCTGGAATTATTAAGAATGTGCTTTCAACAGTTCTGTAAAAGGAGCAGATTATAGGTGGAAAACATATGTTTTTTGTGTATCATAACATTAAATATTTTATGCAATAGCTCTTTACTTTACTGCTGTTTTGAACAAATATTTAAGCGTTTAATCAAGTCTAAGTTGTCAGCCACAGTGATGCTTTCGCTCAACTAAAAACTAATACATGACGCTCTGGTGGTATTATGGTTAGGGTGACGAATTCGTGACATGGACGTCTTATGTATAAATGTTGTCGCATCTATTACGCTTCTAAACGCATGTGATACTAGGTTATGGCTGGTACTACGGGTTCACCAATTGTGATTCACGGCTTATACGTGACACTACTACATAACTTTGCACAAGTCAAGGTCTTTATCGCAGAAGTAACCTTCTGCAATGGAATTTACCATCACGTTCTTCAGGAGCCGAATGTCACTGAGAGCACCACGTGTCACTACTGACCCGAGACTGACCTGACAGATATTCTACAAACCTCATCCCGATTGGTGTGACCCTGTTCTAACGGCCTCACAATTCTCAGAATTTCATTTGCAGCTCTTTGTATTCCAACAATGGCAAGCCTATGTTGTTTACAAGTTTACAGACCTGACCTAATCTGTTTCACTTTGTGCAAAACCTTCCCAGAGTGGCTGACACAGATCTTGGAGGATTTCTTTCCAATTTTGCAGTACTTGTAAACACCACTGATAGAGTTTGTCCAGCAGGATGGATAATATCTAGAATGTAGTTCCAAGTCAGGTAGCTTAATCAGGGCGTGGACAAGGGTTTATGTGGACATTTATGCAGTGTGTGACAAATATATTTTGATGGTTCTGTGTGTTGATTAATGATTGACTCATTGTCTTGGTGCTGGTGTCATGAATTATGTCCCATTACTTTCTCCCATTCTCTACTCCCTTCCCAATCCTTCCCCTGTCTCTAGTCTCCCCTGTCTCTTGCTTGCATTCTCCACTCACTTCCCAATCCTTCCCCTGTCTCCATTCTCCTGTCTCTTGCTCCCATTCTCACTCCCTTCCCAATCCTTCCCCTGTCTCCACTCCCCCATCCCTTGCTCCCATTCTCCACTCCCTTCCCAATCCTTCCCCTTTTTCACCCCCCGTCCCTTGCTCCCATTCTCCACTCCCTTCCCAATCCTTCCCCTTTTTCACTCCCCGTCCCTTGCTCCCATTCTCCACTGCCTTCCCAATCCTTCCCCTGTCTCCACTCCCCCATCCCTTGCTCCCATTCTCCACTCCCTTCCCAATCCTTCCCCTTTTTCACTCCCCCGTCCCTTGCTCGCATTCTCCACTCCCTTCCCAATCCTTCCCCTTTTTCACTCCCCCGTCCCTTGCTCGCATTCTCCACTCCCTTCCCAATCCTTCCCCTTTTTCACTCCCCCGTCCCTTGCTCCCATTCTCCACTCCCTTCCCAATCCTTCCTCTATCTCCATTCCCCCTGTCTCTTGCTCCCATTCTCCACTCCCTTCCCAATCCTTCCCCTGTCTCCATCCCTCCTGTCTCTCGCTCCCATTCTCCACTCCCTTCCCAATCCTTCCTCTATCTCCATTCCCCCTGTCTCTTGCTCCCATTCTCCACTCCCTTCCCAATCCTTCCCCTGTCTCCATCCCTCCTGTCTCTCGCTCCCATTCTCCACTCCCTTCCCAATCCTTCCTCTATCTCAATTCCCCCAGTCTCTTGCTCCCATTCTCCATTCCTTTCCAAATCCTTCCTCTATCTCCATTCCCCTGTCTCTTGCTCCCATTCTCCACTCCCTTCCCAATCCTTCCCCTATCTCCATTCCCCCTGTCTCTTGCTCCCATTCTCCACTCCCTTCCCAATCCTTCCTCTATCTCCATTCCCCCTGTCTCTTGCTCCCATTCTCCACTCCCTTCCCAATCCTTCCCCTATCTCCATTCCCCCTGTCTCTTGCTCCCATTCTCCACTCCCTTCCCAATCCTTCCTCTATCTCCATTCCCCCTGTCTCTTGCTCCCATTCTCCACTCCTTCCCAATCCTTCCTCTATCTCCATTCCCCCTGTCTCTTGCTCCCATTCTCCACTCCTTCCCAATCCTTCCTCTATCTCCATTCCCCCTGTCTCTTGCTCCCATTCTCCACTCCCTTCCCAATCCTTCCTCTATCTCCATTCCCCCTGTCTCTTGCTCCCATTCTCCACTCCCTTCCCAATCCTTCCTCTATCTCCATTCCCCCTGTCTCTTGCTCCCATTCTCCACTCACTTCCCAATCCTTCCTCTATCTCCATTCCCCCTGTCTCTTGCTCCCATTCTCCACTCCCTTCCCAATCCTTCCTCTGTCTCCATTCCCCCTGTCTCTTGCTCCCATTCTCCACTCCCTTCCCAATCCTTCCTCTATCTCCATTCCCCCTGTCTCTTGCTCCCATTCTCCACTCCCTTCCCAATCCTTCCCCTATCTCCATTCCCCCTGTCTCTTGCTCCCATTCTCCACTCCCTTCCCAATCCTTCCTCTATCTCCATTCCCCCTGTCTCTTGCTCCCATTCTCCACTCCCTTCCCAATCCTTCCCCTATCTCCATTCCCCCTGTCTCTTGCTCCCATTCTCCACTCCCTTCCCAATCCTTCCTCTATCTCCATTCCCCCTGTCTCTTGCTCCCATTCTCCACTCCCTTCCCAATCCTTCCCCTGTCTCCATCCCTCCTGTCTCTCGCTCCCATTCTCCACTCCCTTCCCAATCCTTCCTCTATCTCCATTCCCCCTGTCTCTTGCTCCCATTCTCCACTCCCTTCCCAATCCTTCCTCTATCTCCATTCCCCCTGTCTCTTGCTCCCATTCTCCACTCCCTTCCCAATCCTTCCTCTATCTCCATTCCCCTGTCTCTTGCTCCCATTCTCCACTCCCTTCCCAATCCTTCCCCTATCTCCATTCCCCCTGTCTCTTGCTCCCATTCTCCACTCCCTTCCCAATCCTTCCTCTATCTCCACTTCCCCTGTCTCTTGCTCCCATTCTCCATCCTCCCAATCCTTCCCTGTCTCCATCCTCCTATCTCTGCTCCCATTCTCCACTCCCTTCCCAATCCTTCCTCTATCTCCATTCCCCCTGTCTCTTGCTCCCATTCTCCACTCCCTTCCCAATCCTTCCCTGTCTCCATTCCCCCTGTCTCTTGCTCCCATTCTCCACTCCCTTCCCAATCCTTCCTCTATCTCCATTCCCCCTGTCTCTTGCTCCCATTCTCCACTCCCTTCCCAATCCTTCCCCTATCTCCATTCCCCCTGTCTCTTGCTCCCATTCTCCACTCCCTTCCCAATCCTTCCCCTGTCTCCATTCCCCCTTCTCTTGCTCCCATTCTCCACTCCCTTCCCAATCCTTCCTCTATCTCCATTCCCCCTGTCTCTTGCTCCCATTCTCCACTCCCTTCCCAATCCTTCCTCTATCTCCATTCCCCCTGTCTCTTGCTCCCATTCTCCACTCCCTTCCCAATCCTTTCCCTGTCTCCATTCCCCCTGTCTCTTGCTCCCATTCTCCACTCCCTTCCCAATCCTTCCTCTATCTCCATTCCCCCTGTCTCTTGCTCCCATTCTCCACTCCCTTCCCAATCCTTCCCTATCTCCATTCCCCCTGTCTCTTGCTCCCATTCTCCACTCCCTTCCCAATCCTTTCCCTGTCTCCATTCCCCCTCTCTCTTGCTCCCATTCTCCACTGCCTTCCCAATCCTTTCCCTGTCTCCATTCCCCCTCTCTCTTGCTCCCATTCTCCACTCCCTTCCCAATCCTTCCTCTATCTCCATTCCCCCTGTCTCTCGCTACCATTCTCCACTCCCTTCCCAATTCTTCCCCTGTCTCCATCCCTCCTGTCTCTCGCTCCCATTCTCCCCTCCCTTCCCAATCCTTTCCCTGTCTCTACTCCCCAGACTCATGCTCCCATTCTCCACTCCCTTCCCAATCCTTCCCCTGTCTCTACTCCCCCTGTCTCTTGCTCCCATTCTCCACTCCCTTCCCAATCCTTCCCCTGTCTCTACTCCCCCTGTCTCTTGCTCCCATTCTCCACTCCCTTCCCAATCCTTCCCCTGTCTCTACTCCCCCTGTCTCTTGCTCCCATTCTCCACTCCCTTCCCAATCCTTCCCCTGTCTCTACTCCCCCTGTCTCTTGCTCCCATTCTCCATTCCCTTCCCAATCCTTCCCCTGTCTCTACTCCCCCTGTCTCTTGCTCCCATTCTCCACTCCCTTCCCAATCCTTCCCCTGTCTCCATTCCCCCTGTCTCTTGCTCCCATTCTCCACTCCCTTCCCAATCCTTCCCCTGTCTCCATCCCTCTTGTCTCTCGCTCCCATTCTCCACTCCCTTCCCAATCCTTCCCCTGTCTCTTGCTCCCATTCTCCGCTCCCTTCCCAATCCTTCCCTGTCTCACTCCCCTGTCTCTTGCTCCCATTCTCCATTCCCTTCCCAATCCTTCCCCTGTCTCCATTCCCCCTGTCTCTTGCTCCCATTCTCCACTCCCTTCCCAATCCTTCCCCTGTCTCCATTCCCCCTGTCTCTTGCTCCCATTCTCCACTCCCTTCCCAATCTTTCCCTGTCTCCTTCCCCTGTCTCCTCCACCCATCCCTTCCCCTGTTTCCTTCTCTTGCTCCCATTCTCCACTCCCTTCCCAATCCTTCCCCTGTCTCCATCCCTCCTGTCTCTGCTCCCATTCTCCACTCCCTTCCCAATCCTTTCCCTGTCTCCACTCCCCCTGTCTCTTGCTCCCATTCTCCATTCCCTTCCCAATCCTTTTCCTGTCTCTTGCTCCACTCCCTTCCCAATCCTTCCGCTGTCTCCACTCCCCCGTCTCTCGCTCCCATTCTCCATTCCCTTCCCAATCCTTCCCCTGTCTCCATCCCTCTTGTCTCTCGCTCCCATTCTCCACTCCCTTCCCAATCCTTCCCCCTGTCTCCATCCCTCCTGTCTCTCGCTCCCATTCTCCACTCCCTTCCCAATCCTTTCCTTGTATCCACTCCCCCCGTCTCTCGCTCCCATTCTCCATTCCGTTCCCAATCCTTCCCCTGTCTCCATCCCTCTTGTCTCTCGCTCCCATTCTCCACTCCCTTACCAATCCTTCCCCTGTCTCCATTCCCTCTGTCTCTTGCTCCCATTCTCCACTACCTTCCAAATTCTTCCCCTGTCTCCACTCTCCCTCTGTCTCTTGCTCCCATCCTCCACTCCCTTCCAAATTCTTCCCATGTACCTAAAACAACAACAAATAAAAAAATGCAACAAAAGAGATAAGTAATAATAAAAAAAAAAAATTGAAAATAATTCATGTAACACATTATTAATAGCCATATCAAAAGTGCTAAGATAATTTGAATAATACATTACTAATTGTTGTATTTAAGATGCATAACATGTGTTAGGATAGGAGATTCTTGCTTGGCTTCGGAGGACTAAGCATTATATGTGGGTTTCATGTACTTTACCTTGGATTTGAAAGTGTCCGTGTAGACGTAAGTGCCCATGGAGACGTAAGTGTCTGTGTAGACGTAAGTGTCCGTGTAGACGTAAGTGTCCGTGTAGACGTAAGTGTCCGTGTAGACGTAAGTGTCCGTGTAGACGTAAGTGTCCGTGTAGACGTGAGTGTCCGTGTAGACGTAAGTGTCCGTGTAGACGTAAGTGTCCGTGTAGACGTAAGTGTCCGTGTAGACGTAAGTGTCCGTTTAGACGTAAGTCTACACGGACACTTACGTCTACTCGGACGTAAGTGTCCGTGTAGACGTAAGTGTCCATGGAGATGTAAGTGTCTGTGTAGACGTAAGTGTCCACGTAGACATAAGTGTCCGTGTAGATGCAAGTGTCCACGTAGATGTAAGTGTCCACGTAGACATAAGTGTCCGTGTAGATGCAAGTGTCCACGTAGATGTAAGTGTCCGTGTACACGTAAGTGTCCGTGTAGATGCAAGTGTCCGCGTAGATGTAAGTGTTAGACATGGATCTTCTACCAGGACACTCCAGAGAGTCATCCATCCACTTTGATGTCCTTACCTTATGGATTGATTTAAGGACAGTGTTAAAGTTTTGAGAAAGCAAGGCTTTTTGAACTTGTCTGTAATTATACCATGGCAACGGATCTTATATAAGTATTCATTGTAGCTCAATGACAGTTTTCATATTTATTTAGTACTTCAAGAACTGTATATTGTAACAGCAACATGTGTGTACGTGTGTGGATATTGACAGTTATTTTTTTAAGCAGTCTTGTCGACAGTTACTGATGCAGGCAAGCAAGCAGTCAGGGTGACATCAGTCAAAGTTTGATAGTAACATATCAAATCATATGTCAACAGATGGATGGAATATTTCATAGAAACTCGGGTTTTGTGTTATTCTGCCGGATTCGCTGAATTCAGATAAAACAAGTCGCCTGTCTTATTTGATTAAACTTTGTAGTTGGTCACGAAGCGATAAGACCACACGACCTGTGTCATTTAACAGAAGAATGGTGTTTCTTGCGCATGCTGTATCATGTGATGTCAGGCTGTGAGGCCATTCATGGTTCATTGGTGTTTATTGGGAACTTACACGTGTTTCTTTATGGCACTGTGATGCAGCCGTGCATGACAGCCACACTCGATGGTCCCTGACAATTTCACGTAATCAAGTTGACGTTAGGTAGATAGCAGGTAAATTACTATGACATGGTGCCTGCTCGATAATGGACTTAATGTTGTGTGCTTGGGTCATTCCATTTCAAATAAATCACTTTTATGCCATATTTGCTGCAACTAACTGATGTGTTGATGAAATTTAGCTCAGCAGTGTGCTCATATGAGACCATAGAATTTTTTTTAATTGGGTCAATTATTATTTAAAAAAGGTAAATTCTTATATAGTGCATTATCCAATCTTCAGTCCTTTACACTTTACTCCCTGACAGACCTGTTCAATCGAATATCATTTCGGCTTCTCTGGGAAGCATCAAGCCACGCTGCAATTAAAGAGGAAAGACTATTCACACACAAATATGCACCACTGTCTATAGCCAGGTACTCATTTTTACAAATGAGAGAACTGGAGCAATGTAGAGTGAAAAAAAATTTCCAAGGTTTGATCCGGCAGCACGGAATTCGAACCCGGGTTCTCTTAGGTGAGAATCTGAACTCTTGCCACTGCGCTACAAATATTAAATATTTACATCTCTAAACGTTGACCCGATTCGCATACTGACTGTTGTTCTGTGGTACGTAGGTCAATGGACTTTGGCTTCGGTGATATATTTCTTCAATAATACTTGACATTGATTTATATAATACGCTTGGTCGGATGATGGTTGACTCACTGACTTGACCAAGCAGGAATGACCCATTTCTTATTCAAAGCATTCTTGTAGAAACAAGAATGCTTTGAATCAGAAATAGGTCATTCTAGGTCAAGTCAGTCACTCAAACATCCGTCCAAGCGAATTATATACATCTATGTCAATTATTATTGAAGAAATATGTCACCGAGGCCAAGGTCAATTGACCTACGTACGAATACGGAGTCTGAGAAAGTACAGAATCTTCGAGGAAATTTCCACTTGTTCAGATTGTTATAACATCAGCGGCTTTTGTGTCTGGGATAGGGTCAGTACTTGTACTATGGCCTCGATTACCCGAGTGCAGTGAGGTGGCAGCACTGGTGCACCTCAGAACGGCCGGGGAAATTTATGCGCTGCAAAAGCGACTGCCCATAAATAGTTGTGTTTATTTTAATGTTTCTTTAATTATCTTTAAAGGGACGTCACTGTGATATCTACTGGCTACAGATATAATATTGTCACCTGAAATATCACATATGACACTTTATTGATACTGTCGGCTGTTTCCACACAAGTTGGCATGTGTTTCTGGTAATCTCTAATAAATAAATAAACAGAGAATATGTTAACTAGGTTAACACCATGATGCACCAGTAACACCACAATGCACCAGTAACACCGCGATGCACCAGTAACACTGCGATGCACCAGTAACACTGCGATGCACCAGAAACACCGCGATGCACCAGTAACACCGCGATGCACCAGTAACACCGCGATGCACCAGTAACACCGCGATGCACCAGTAACACCGCGATGCACCAGTAACACTGCGATGCACCAGTAACACCGCGATGCACCAGTAACACCGCGATGCACCAGTGGGACATTGTCACTGATGTGTCATGGAAATAGTGTCCTCTGTAATATGACAATGGATATTAATTTTATGGTTTGAAAAAACTCATTTAATTTCACAGTGGATTTTATTTAATGATGAGTTTTCCCTAAGAGCTCTTTGTCTTAGTGAAATGCTCCTTAAACATTCGTCTCGGCGAATTCACGAAAACAAGAGTAGGTTAACTTAAGCGAGATTACTTTACTAGCTTACTTACTGTTTTAAAGAAACCAGTTAGTAAAACGTGAGCAATACTTAATATTTGATCATACTGCTATTATATATGTCACTTATGAATGTTTTTAATTATCTAATAAGTATTCTTTTGCAAGATTGTCAGTATTCAAGTGTGGAATTCAGTGGCATAATAAATATATGGAATGTGAATATAACTGTTTGTGTTTTATGAACTTTTTTCTTAATATTGCATGCTATGTGAAGACAAGTTTAGACAGGGAAATATGTATTGTGTATTTAAAAGTTGGACAGACCCAGAATGCAAAAAATGGTAAACACAAATTCGGCAGTGTTCAGTAGAACAATTGCAGTCACCTTTCTAATACAGCCACTTTACAATTAAGGTCATCCCAGGGTAGTCCGTAAGTGTTACAGTAACAGCAAAGATGAGGAAATTTGTTTGGCTAATGCAGTTACCTCTCTAATCAGGCCACATTTCCCCAGTTCCCAGGGTGACCTCAATAGGGAGGGACCACTACTTTTAACCCCTTTGTACATGTTTTTTTAAATGTTGAGTACAGAACAGCACAGCAGTGAGGGGGGGTAGAAACTTACAAGCATTTGTAGTCCACTTATATTAAGCTTTGATATTATACCTTATTTGTCACCCTCAAATGCCAGGGGTTCCCTGTCAGCAACAATTCTTCTGCACCCCTGGTATGGCCTTTCAAAAACTCATTTTTTATCATCAGCAAATGAAATCAACCAAGAGGAGTGTGTAATGATTTTGGGTGATTTCAGCCACACAGTGCTCGTGTTACAAGCAATGTTTGGTGCATAGAAGCAACTATTCAAGTACACAGAACCGTTCAGCTTCTCGTGTGATTGAGTGGATGGGTCATTACTGGAAGCCTTCAGATTGGGGCGGGTCCTTATGAAGGTTACTTACACACAGATAATTATACATTTAGCAGTTCTGTGTTCAAATACAGGCAACCACAATTCTACACATGATATTTGTATTGCATTTTTTTACCCAATTTTTAATAATTATTTTAATCACTTATCCAAATTTGTGTCAAAATAAAAAAGGGACATAATCTAGACAGCTATGTTTAGCTCATGTGCAGAATATAGGTCTTTGTGATGGGATACCCAAGTTTAGAGTCACATGACCTAGAGAGCTATTTTTAGCTCATGTGCAGAATAGGCTTCTATGACTTAATCCCCAACTTACTGTGGCAAGTCACAGTTCTTGCTCAGATATTTAATGTTTTGGTTTGATTACTTTTGCAGGTACTATGCTGGCTGGGCCGATAAAGATCACGGGAAAACTGTCCCAGTGGGTAGGTAGACTTACTGTCATATTACTGTCATATTACTGTCCTCTCAGTGTTTTGTATCCCGGATGCCTGAAGACAGTATAGATTCATTTAAATTTAAACTATGTCCACCACATAGTGCGAGAAGAACTCTGTCGTGTCTATCAGTTTACACAATTTTACAGAAATGTCCACTTTTCACTCTTATCTGTAAATGTACAATTTATTTTCATCAACAAATATTTCATCAGATACATGCATCTACCAGTTACAGACATGTACACTTAAAACAGTAGACGATGTCGAGGTTCTTTGATCGTCCGTAAATTATCGCATTTCTTGAGCAATGTTGTGCAGGGTTGTAAATGGATATTTTTGTTTGCGAAACAACTTCTTTTGCCACATTGGCTGACGCAGATTCTGGCACAGATATTAACAGACAGTCAGTGAATGGTTTCCTGACTTCTGAGCCAATCTCTGCTGTTGTGTAGATTCACGCAGTGGTGTCAAAACAAGGCACGGGATGTGAAATGTTGTAATGTAAATACAGGTTATACACATACAATTGTGGCAACAGAAACATTGCAGGAACTTTACTTCTGATGTTCCCACATGGAGACTGGGAGCAAGAGACAGAGGGAGAAGAGACGGGGAAGGATTGGGAAGGAAGTTGAGAATGGGAGGAAGAGACAGGGGAGAGTATAGAGACAAGGGAAGGATTGGGAAGGGAGTGGAGAATGGGAGCCAGAGACAGAGGGAGAAGAGACGGGGAAGGATTGGGAAGGGAGTGGAGAATGGAAGCAAGAGACAGAGGGAGAAGAGATGGGGAAGGATTGGGAAGGAAGTGGAGAATGGGAGGAAGAGACAGGGGAGAGTATAGAGACAGGGGAAGGATTGGGAAGGAAGTTGAGAATGGGAGGAAGAGACAGGGGAGAGTATAGAGACAGGGGAAGGATTGGGAAGGAAGTTGAGAATGGGAGGAAGAGACAGGGGAGAGTATAGAGGCAAGGGAAAAGATTGGGAAGGTAGTGGAGAATGGGAGCAAGAGACAGAGGAATGTTTGTGATGATGTAAGTGTGCACTGTATTTCAGATGGAGATTTCTTCGCCTACACCCGGCATGAACCAGTGGGAATTTGTGGACAAATTATTCCAGTGAGTCTCCTATATTAATTTTAGAGTTTGTTTTAATCCGCATGACCCTGGCACAGTTTGGGAAAAACTAGTATCATGCAAGCCATGGTTTTACCAATGGCAACAAATGCATTTAAATGATAAGAAATAAATGCCAAACAGATGGCGTGTATGTGCATTTTGTCATATGTTTTGTGGAAATACTGATTTCAGATGATTTTCTTAATGACAAGTCTGTAAGTGAAAGTCATAATGTGACAAATACATGCAGTAATGTTTGATCTAGGAGATATATCTCAGTAGAAATTCAATACACTTACATAACTGTTATCAACATTGTTGACAAAGACAGAGCTAGACAGATGTCACATGCATTTATGACGTAAACAAATCTTGATTGCAAAATATTAAATCTTACTCTTTTATATGATACCGATAACTACCAAAATGGTGTGAAATGTTGCATGTATGAAGTGTGTTTGTCGTGTAGTGGAACTTCCCCCTCCTGATGCAAGCTTGGAAGCTTGGCCCCGCCCTGGCGATGGGGAACACGGTGGTGATGAAACCCGCGGAACAGACACCGTTGACAGCTCTCTACGTAGCTGGACTCGCTGCAGAGGTAACCTCCAACATCCACCAGACTAACCTAGATAATTGTTTACTTTATGATATTGTTGTTCTTGTTCTCCTCTTGTTGTCCCTGTCATCAGGGGTGAGGTTGGCCAGGGTTAGTGTCATCTTTTTTTGTTTTTTCTCCTCACTTTTCTCTCACTTTGTTCTGTGTCAACAGTCTCCAACTCGTATCTTTTGCTGTTGTTCTCCATTCTCCTCCCACTCTTCCCAGATCTACCTTAATCCTCCCATCGCATTTCCGGTCTTCCTTGCCTCCTTTTCCCCGCCGCTTTCTAGGCATCTGCTCTCTTTGCCATTTTTGTTAGCCATTCTTTTCACATGACTGGGGCATTTCAACATATTCCTCACCAAATTCTTCTTAACACTTTCATTCATTCTAGTTGTCTCTGACCTAAATACAGACCTTACAATATACGGAATGTTTTCGTCCTTTCATTTAACTCCTGCTCATGTTTTTGCTAGTTTTTGTAGAATGTTCTGTTCATACACTCGTCAGAATTAGCCAGTTGTCTACAGTTGTATAACACTACCTAAATGTACATCATACATCGGCACGGGCCTCTAAGCCCTCTCTCATGTGCATCTGACAGTAAATGTTCATCGATTTTGGAGTGTTAGCAGCTAGCAACACTCCATCTGGTTATTACGGTCTAAAAAAAATGTTGGTTTTATTGACATATTATTTAATGATATGTGAATAAAAAATATTGATCATATTTTATGGTGTATATTTGTCAAACTTTGTCGTACATATTTATGATTTTTATAATGGTGCCACTGACATACAAATAAGGTGTTGGGTTTTTCTTCCCTCTATAGGTGGGTTTTCCCCCTGGGGTCCTCAATGTCCTGCCAGGATATGGGCCCACTGCTGGGGCAGCCATTGTCCAGAACCCCGCGGTCGACAAGGTCGCCTTCACCGGGTCAACAGAGGTGAGTACGGATGTGACCTGGTCATGTGACCACATCATGTGAACGGTGCAATTAGAGGATCGTTTACAATTTTTTTTAGCAAACCATTAACTAATATTTTTGTGATTGTAGCAAGTGTCAAGGTTTGTACAAAGTGTGGAAATCCTTCAACAGCTTAGAAATATGGTGCTTGAAAATGAAGGCTTTGAAAGTTTGGAATTGTAGGTTAGTGGCAAACCCCTCCATCTGGAAGGTGCCTCAGTGGAATGTTGACAGTTCAAGACATGAGAAGTCATGTTGACCATTAGGTAAGATATTATTAGGGATGGTCAATTAATAGGTAATGCTAACAGAAGTCGTGATTGACAGAAGTCGTGATGTGTTGACTGATAGACCAGATAATATTAGAGATAGTCAATATAAGTGCAGCTAACAGAAGTCATGATAACAGAAGTCATGATAACAGAAGTCATGATAACAGAAGTCATGATAACAGAAGTTATGATAACAGAAGTCATGATAACAGAAGTCATGATAACAGAAGTCATGGATATGAAAATATTGACAGAAATATTTTTTTTACAGTCAAGGAAGAGAGAAGGACTAGAGGACATGGAGTTACATTAGCAAAGAAGCAGTGTAGACTAGATATTAGAAAATTTTCATTTTCACAAAGAACAGTAAACGAATGGAACAGATTATCAGCTGATTGTGTAGGTGCTAGTAGTGTTAATATATTTAAAAATAAAATCGACATATACCTAAGACGGGCGGGGTATACTTAGATATATAGGTTGGACTCTCGATAAGCCAAATGGCTTCCTAGTCCACCCGCCATCTAGAGTTGAATCTCTAGGTGGCAATCTTGTTAAATCTTGTTAAATGATAACAGAAGTCATGTTATATTGCCCACTAGGTCAGCTAGTGTTGGAATTAGCCAACAGAGAACATATTTAACCAGGTAATGTTAGCTGAAGTCACAATTGACAGAAGTCATGTTGTGTCGACTGACAGACCAGACAGTGTTGGAAGAGGTGAGTAGAGGTCATGTTGTGTTGACAGATTGGTACGATAGTGTCCCAGGAGGTGAGTAGAGGTCATGTTGTGTTGACAGATTGGAACAATAGTGTCCCAGGAGGTGAGTAGAGGTCATGTTGTGTTGACAGATTGGTACAATAGTGTCCCAGGAGGTGAGTAGAGGTCATGTTGTGTTGACAGATTGGTACGATAGTGTCCCAGGAGGTGAGTAGAGGTCATGTTGTGTTGACAGATTGGTACGATAGTGTCCCAGGAGGTGAGTAGAGGTCATGTTGTGTTGACAGATTGGTACAATAGTGTCCCAGGAGGTGAGTAGAGGTCATGTTGTGTTGACAGATTGGTACGATAGTGTCCCAGGAGGTGAGTAGAGGTCATGTTGGGTGTTGACAGATTGGTACGATAGTGTCCCAGGAGGTGAGTAGAGGTCATGTTGTGTTGACAGATTAGTACGATAGTGTCCCAGCACGTCAGTAGAGGTCATGTTGTGTTGACAGATTGGTACGATAGTGTCCCAGGAGGTGAGTAGAGGTCATGTTGTGTTGACAGATTGGTACAATAGTGTCCCAGGAGTGAGTAGAGGTCATGTTGTGTTGACAGATTGGTACGATAGTGTCCCAGGAGGTGAGTAGAGGTCATGTTGTGTTGACAGATTGGTACAATAGTGTCCCAGGAGTGAGTAGAGGTCATGTTGTGTTGACAGATTGGTACAATAGTGTCCCAGGAGTGAGTAGAGGTCATGTTGTGTTGACAGATTGGTACGATAGTGTCCCAGGAGGTGAGTAGAGGTCATGTTGTGTTGACAGATTGGTACAATAGTGTCCCAGGAGTGAGTAGAGGTCATGTTGTGTTGACAGATTGGTACGATAGTGTCCCAGGAGGCAGCGCGTCAACTGAAGCGGGTCAGCATGGAGTTGGGAGGCAAGAGTCCGGCCATTGTCTTTGCTGACGCTGACAGTGAGTAACACATCACTTTATGCTGCATTTATGGTCCCAGGGTTTAGTCTACTAACATTCTTGTGAGCTCATAAGCCCGATGTTGCTCTTTATAATCAATCACTGTCTCTTTTATTAGTGTCGTTTTGAAAATGCTCCTGTTTGACATAAAAAGCGTTGAATTTGGATTTCATTTATGAATTATCTAAGTGAAGTGTTCCCCGGGGCTTCAAATATCGCAACATATTTGTATAAAATTTCTAGTATTTTAACACTGCTATGATAAAAGTACCTGCACTCGATGTCTTAGTACCATTTACAAAGTCCAGGATTGTACTGCCAAATAGTGTTATGGTAAACGTCATATTTTGTGAACATTATGGCAGTACAAAGTAACAAATCTGGTAATATTTGAATAAAGTATCTTGTAGACACAGTGGTGCCACCTAGCGTGAATTAAATTAGTCTTATATATAATGATCGTGATAAAGTGCTGTGGAATGTTAGTTAAAACTAGTGGTGCCACCTATGAGGAATGGTGTAAACTGAGCATGTGGACGTCACTTCTGGGAGCAACTATGGAGGCAGAGGCGCCATCTGGTGTGTCCAGTAGTGAAGACATTTATAATTCAAGCATATATAAAGCGTCGTTTGAACAGATTATGCTGCGACAAAATTATAAAAAGAACAAATGTGGCACCACTCAAATTATCGCAAAAAATAAACTTGTAAAACAGCATAAATTTAAGATCATAAAACGTAGCATATAATCATTTAAAACATTAAAAAGTGTAATCAAGCAACAACATTAAACGACAGTCAAGAGTTCAGGAATCGAAGGCACATTTAAACAGGTGAATCTTTAGAAGTCTTTTGAAGTGGTAAAGTGTCACAGTCAGGTATATCGTTTTATAAGCGTGGAGCCGCGATGGAGAAGGTTTAACCACCGTAGAGCTAAGTGGCTCAGGGGTGGAGCTTTGGATTGTCGAATAAGAAGATCCGGGTTCGAATTCTGTGCTGCGGTGTTAAAACCTTGGGCAAGTTTTTTCACTCTACATAGCTCCAGTTCACTCAGCTGTATATATGAGTACCTGGCTATAGACAGTGGTGGATGTGTGCGCATGCAACCTTCGCGCATTAATTGTAGCATATTGCTGGACGCTTCCCAGAGAAGTTGAGATATGGCGTCTGATTGAACAGGTCTGTCAGGGCAGTAAAGTGTAAAGCGCTTTGAGCTGTCCTGAGGACTGGATACTGCGCTATATGAGAACTTACCGTTACCTTTACTGACGGAGATGTACCAAAGCGCATACACGAGAGACAGTCTGATGACGTCACATCTACTGACCTGACCTTTCTCTTACAGTGGACGCTGCGGTTGCAAACACATACTTTGGTGTGTTCTTCAACGGAGGTCAGTGCTGCTGCGCTGGAACTCGTGTTTTCGTCGAGGAACAGATCTACGACGAATTCGTCGATCGGTGTGTCGCCAAAGCCAATGAGCAGAAAGTTGGCGACCCGTTTATATTGGGCCAGGACCAAGGACCTCAGGTAGGAAGGATGTTGTAACATTCCTCTTGTTCACGGTCAGAAATAGAGGAGGTAAAATTGTGAACTGGGGCTTTTGTGAGCTGTTCATTGCATGATGCAATGTAGTGTTTATTTCTCAACGGAATTGTTAAATTCGAGAACATCTAGGGATCATCACAAAATGTTGATGTTGGATCAAATCATTTTCCTCTGACCATATCCCACATTATTCCTGTCATTTGATCAAATATTTTCACTTTTGTCATGAATCAAGAACAATGTATGTGTACCTATGACAATAAAATAGTTAACACAGATAACATGATTACAACTATAAATTTGTTTTTAAACAATCTGTAAAAAAAACTGGGTTTATGCCATTTTGAATACCACATGAATTTCTCAATGTGGACTAATAAAGGTATTTTATTCTATTGCATTTTGAGTAGTAATAAATCCCATTTATTTGAATGACAGAACACTGCATCAGAAACTAGAGCAATACTTCAGTTTAATCCTGATTAGACATAAAAGATATTTCATATAACTTATACCCAAAGTTTGATCACAAACCCATCACCATGTGATTTCCTCACAGCTGTGCCTTTGCCACTAGGGCGATTGTGGCTCCACCTAGAGAATGACACTGAATCAACATGGTTGTGCCCATGTAATGTAGGCCCATCAGTCAACTCTTAAACTACTTAAACAAGTTGGTTAAAACACAAAATAACAACAAACAAATAAATAAAAAAACTACAAGAAATAATTAAGTAAATATGTATGAAATATTGAAAATCGGGTGTAAAATAGTAAATGGAGAAAGTTCACAGCTATAGGGTCACGTTTCTTCCTGACGACCAACTCGGGCAAGGGACTTAAACAAATTATTTATAATTGTTTTCTTATCGATTAATTTATTAATCTTTTTAATTAAAATACATAATTTATATTGTTTTTATAATTGTTTACTTATATATAAATTGTGAGATTCTTTGAACCGTTTAGTTAAGAGATCACGTGATATAAGAACCATTATTATTAAGTAAGTAATAAAATAATTGTGTAATTATATGTTTGAAGGTTGACAGTGACCAGCACGAGAAGATTCTGCAGTTGATCAATGTGGGAAAGAAGGAGGGAGCGAAGTTGTGTACGGGCGGAGGGAGGAAAGGTGACCGTGGCTACTATGTCCAGCCGACTGTGTTTGCCGACGTCCAAGACAACATGACCATTGCACGCGACGAGGTAATCAGTGTTGACAGTAGCAGAGATTCTTTAAAAAAAAAATGGTGTGACCGTGGTAAACTTGTAGAAGTTGTTGAATTAATGTTTTAGTCCTTTGGAACAAGTCTTATAATATCACTCTGTGAATGCTCCATCTCTCTCACCTCATTCTCTCTGTCTTTCCCTGTCTCTCACTGTCTCTCTCTGTCTTTGTCTGTCTCCCTGTCTGTCTGTCTCTGGCTGTCTGTCTCTTGACTGTCTGTCTCTTGACTGTTCCCTTCTCCCCCCTCTCTCCCTCTCTGTCTATACACACACACACACACACACACACACACACACACACACACACACACACACACACACACACACACACAGACACAGACACACACAGACACAGACACAACACACACACACACACACACACACACACACACACACACACACACACACACACACACACACACAGACACACACACACACACACACACACACACACACACACACACACACACACACACACACACACACACACACACACACACACACACACACACACACACACACACACTTCTATTGCAGATAAATAATTGCTCTAAAGAATGTAGTTGTTTTGAACATTAACTGATTTCATTTTTCAGATCTTTGGCCCAGTCATGTCAATCCTCAAGTTCAAGGGTTTGGACGAGGTCGTAGAGCGAGCCAATGACACCATATATGGCCTTGCGGCTGGAGTATACACGCAGGACATCGACAAGGCAATGCACTTGTCAAACTCCCTCAGAGCAGGAACTATATGGTACGTTATCTCGTTGTTTCTAGTTGTTCAAAGTAGTAATAAATTATTTGTTTAACCCAAATATCCTCTGACAATCAAAGCTCATTTTGTGCAAAATAACTCAAGGATAAATCACTTTCATAGTCACAAATAAAACTAAAGTCGTCAACATATGGATGGAATTGCTAGCAAGCTAAGCAGACTCAGTAATATTGGGTTTTTAGAAGATGGCGAAATTAAACTTCTTAATGACTTTACTAAATGCCGAGGGAGTTAGGGAATTCCATAGAGTTTGTATAGCAAATGAAAAGGCTCAAATTCCAACATTACAGCATTGTTCTAGTAATTAACTATTTAGTATTTAAACTATATATTATACCCTGTATGTATATAATTGTATATATATATATATATACATATATATATATATTATATATATATATACATTTTAAGCTAGTATATTTCTACTAGATCGTAACAATTATTTATTGGTTATAAAGAATTTTTTATTCTGACCTTTTTATGCGATTGTTCTTATTTATTTATTTATTTAATTTGAAGTAGTAGTATATTTTATCATCATCGTTTGGTGCATGTGAATGTATTGTCATGTGAATGTACTAGTACGACGACCAATATCATTCTACATTCCAATGTATAAAGCTATCTTATCTTATCTATCATATATATAGTTGTATATACTGTGCATATAATATATATATATATATATATATATATATATATAATTATATATGCAGTACATAGCACACCACTGACTCCATTATGCCAGATAACATATATACCAGTGCATTAAAAATCACACAGAAACTTAACTTTCAAACAATTATTCTTGTCGTTACATTTTTTTTATATTACATATCCAAAAGTATCTCAAAATCTCTGCGAACATTGCATTACATTCCTACTTTGGTAAATCATGGTAATGTTTGTTTCCCACCATTGTTAGGATCAACTCATACGACATCTTTGACGCTGCCGCTCCATTTGGAGGGTATAAAGCTTCGGGGCATGGCCGCGAGAAGGGTCAAGATGGACTTCACGAATACACCGAAGTGAAAACAGTAAGTGACTTTCTCCCCTCCATTGGTGAATCTTTCTCTGCCGGGCACAGGCAATCGTTACAGTGTTCCAAAACAAATGCCATTTTTTAAGTCTTAGGTCTCAGTTGGTTACCTCCAAACAGCTAACGCAGGAGTTGTTCTTTAGAATTAGTGAGTCCACTACAGGTTACACATTTACCCCCTGTGTGGGATCTTTTACTTCCCCTGGCATAGACACCAGAATTGCCTACGTTTCGAAACGGCGGTAGGTGGGATTGAACCACCATCCCCTCGATTGGGTCCGGCGCTCTACCGCGCGACCACCGCTCCCCGTGTCACATCCAAACAAGGACGAAATGTTTGTTTAAAAACGTGTTGAACTAGGGTACTATCTAATATATGCAATAAATCCCATTAAAAGACATACACTAAGAGGGTCTGTTTTCAAAACACGGTGAGTTTCATCCATAACTTTTATTGAAACATGAGACACAATCGGAGTTTCTTTGCGGATGTGAGTTTTAGTAGTTAGTGGGCCAGCTATGCTGTATATCTATGCAGATTGGATGCAAAAATCATATAATATGTGTAACAAATCTTCAACAGAGATTTAAGACTTTGTTAGCATTTTCCAAGATTTGTATTTCTTACTAAACAACAACTTTTTTTTACTAGTTTTCATTTAATTGATGAAACACAAAAGTGACGTCATCTCAATACTAAGAAAATGGATATATTGTGTTTTGTCCCAAATGGTGAGGTGACTGTAATAGCAAAAATAATGTTGTATACACAACTGCTATTGGTAAATAAATTTGAACTATTCTATCTATTATCAAGACCTTGATATAGTGCATTAATAGCAAATAGAGGGCTTGTTCATGATTTTAACTTATTAGTTTAAACTCATTAGCAATCACACGACTTTACTGTGAAGCCTGTGCGTCCTCAGATATTTGACCTAGATTTAAGAAACATGTTGTTTGTGCCAGTTTTGTTAGCTCTAGCACCTTTATTATTCAATTCTCACAATTGCGTGTATGCATTTTGTAGATAATAAAATTAACGACACAGTGGTAACAAACCTGCTGTTGGATCTTAAAATATGTTCACCATTTCTTGCTTGACACTAAGACACCACAGTGCCATATGAGCGGACTGTCAATGGCCAACTGGAGTGCTAATGGGTTATTATAAAACAAACAGTAACCTGTCATGTTAATGTTATAAACTACATTTACAATTATGGGTTGTACTCGTGACATGATGTGTTTCATGTTAACTCTAGTAAGCCTGCAAAATTTACATAAAATATCCACTAGTATCTATCAAACATATTGAATACCACTACTTGCTAGGTTAATTATCTACATACAATTAAGTCAGGAATCTGCCAAGTATAATAGTTTTATGTATAAAGTGTTATGTATTATTATAATTTGTGGTGAATGTAATCCTTCGAATTGTATATTTTAACACAATATTTCCTTTTCAAGCAAATCCATATTAAAACATGTTAGACCACATCACAGAGCCGAGACAATCTGTATTCCAATCAGAAATTCAACCGATATAACAGTCATAAAATTATAATACTGTATTTAGTTTATTAGCAGTGCAGCATTTTTGATACTGAATCTTACATTTCTCGGGTGTTTTGTAGGTTTTCATTAAAATACCACAGAAGAACTCGTAAAGGTTGCACAGAAAAAGAATGAGAGATATGTTGTCAAGGCAACCAAGATGTGTTGTCAAGGCAACCAAGATGTGTTGTCAAGACAACCAAGATGTGTTGTCAAGGCAACCAAGATGTGTTGTCAAGGCAACCCAGATGTGTTGTCAAGGCAACCAAGATGTGTTGTCAAGGCAACCAAGATATGTTGAGGTAACCCAGATATGTTGTCAAGGCAACGCTGTATTACTAACTGGCTATAATCTGTGGTGTACATCATACCAACCATTAATAATTACCATTAATGATTTCATTGTGAACAATGTTGCTAAAATGTGTGATGTGCTAATGAATTTATGTAGGAATTTCTACCTAAAATATGTTTAACGTTTTGTGGGATATATATTAATTTTGCCATACGATGTAGCGTGTACATGGTTTATTCACGATAACACTGTTATATATGTATTGTACGTGGAATGTTGTTACGTTTTGTCATATTCTTGAAATAAATATGTTTTTTATCGTTGACTGTGTGAATCAATTCATAAATATTGGTATTAACATTGCTGTTGCTGCGTTATGGTACGTTATGTGACAATGCCTGAGTAGTACGGTTGTGCCCTGCCAGTATCTTGGTACATCCATCTGTAGGAGTAAGTTTAGCATTGGTTACCCAGACGCCGCTAGGTGGCAGCACTTTTAGTCCACATCTTGGCGAGATATGCAGCTGACCAAGAGTCACGCAGTTAAGCGAGATTGGACTAAGTTCTGAACTAACCTAAAGGCAAGTTCTTATATAATGCAATATCCAATCCTCAGGACCGTTATAAGCAGTTTACACTTCCATGACAGACCTGTTCACTCAGACACCATTTCGGCTTCCCTGGTAAGCATCCAGCCATATGCTACAATTAATGCACGAAGGCTGCTCGTACACATATCCACCACTGTCTATAGTCAGGTACTCGTTTATACAGCTGAGTGAACTGGAGCAATGTAGAGTGAAAAACCTTTCCCACGGTTTTGACATCGCAGCACAGGATTCGAACCCGGGTCCTCAAGAGTAGAGAGTCCGAAGCTCTACCCCGGAGCCACTGCACTCTACTGTAGTTTCATTTATTACAGGAAAACAAGACAATTGTTTGGGCTTATACAACTAAAACAGTTAGTCTATCTGCGGCTACAGTCAACGATATCATGCCAGCAGTTTACTCAAGATTAATTTTCAATGTGTGAGATTCTAGTGACACATCCTTTTCTGACAAATTGAGACATGATCCTGATACTTGACCAGTAAACACCTGCACATCTTCTTTAACCATGACACTGTGGTGACACTGTGGTGAATGCTCCTGTTTTCTTAGCAGGTAGATATGAATACACCAGCTCGTGGTTTTTGTTGTTGTAGTCAGTTCAGAGTTACACTTGCAATAACTCTTATATCACCCTACATACACCATGTAGAAGCAACATTGTAAATTGTAACGGCAACAAGAGAAATTCAGAACTCGAGCTCCTAGAGTAATATTCTCAGTTGCCAACTGGTAAACTGGGAACAGTAGATAGTTATTATATTTATGATATTTACAATACTTTCAATCAATGAAATGATGGTGCGTCTTCAACAAGGTTGTTGTAGTAAACTGCTGGCGTAACCTTCTTGATTGTAGTTA
>JAODUO010000586.1:280000-290000 GCA_025642075.2 Ridgeia piscesae
CTCACTGTATCCAGTAAAAAACGACAAGAGCGTATTGAAATGATGACGTTTTAAACTTTTAAAGTAATTTTCGGGTGTGTGTTGATCAAGGTTATGCTGCTGGGTCGCACTACACACGCGCACGCGCACGCGCACGCGCACGCGCACGCGCACGCGCACGCGCACGCGCACGCGCACGCGCACGCGCACGCGCACGCGCACGCGCACGCGCACGCGCACACGCACGCGCACACGCACGCGCACACGCACGCGCACACGCACGCGCACACGCACGCACACACACACAGGTGGTGGCTCCAACTACCTGTGCATGCAGACCCTGAGTGGGGACCGAAAACGACAGAAGGCTTCCAGTCCGGCGGCCATTTGTACGGCGCCGAGTACGAAGCACGTTCAAACGACCCGTTCTCGAAGGCTAATGCGGAATCCCAGAATAACAACGACGTCCCATGTGCCGTGTGTTATGTAACCGGGCGGCCGACAAAACTCATGATTCCGGCCAGATGGACATGTCCAGATGGATGGACAAAAGAATACTTGGGTTACTTAATGGCCGAAAGGTACGATCACGCACGAACGACCTACGTTTGTATGGACAATGCACCGGAAGCTATCGAAGGCGGTTGGGAGAATAAAAATGGCGCCCTTTTCTACAACACCGAAGCGGTGGGTGGAGGGCCCCTGCCCTGTCCGAATTACGTAGAGGGCAGGGAAATAACTTGTGTTGTGTGCACACAATAGAACGACGTAAATCAGCATTATATAATTTCTATATAATAATAATAATAATGGCATTTTATATAGCGCCGGTGTCCGCCACGAGATGGCGCTCATGGCGCTATTACATCATTGTATTCATCAGACACATATAAACGTCATGCTAAAAACAATACTATTAATGTTAATAATGCGACATTTTAGACTAAAAAATAATATAATAATTTCCATTCATTATAGTAGTGATAAAAACGGTGACGTCATTATTAGTGTAAAGTAAAGTTTGTAAAATTGTACATAGGCCTATAATAATAAAAAAACAGCTGCTTGTATTATAGGAAAATAGTTTAAATAGCATATTCGTATGCTCATAGTTAATTGATACTTTAATTAGTGTTATTACTGTTGTTGTTGTTCTCGTCGTCGTCGTGCTTGTCTTGATAATTGCTTTTTGCTAAGCATGGTACAATATATAATGCATGCATGACATGTGACATTATTTTGAGAGAAAACAGATATTTTTTTGTTTTGAAAATCGAAATTAGACACTTCTGACAGCACGCCAGAAGTTAGCCTTGTGAGCCAATTACAACTGCGACTAATAAAGACTACGAACAGTTCATGGATCGTTTAAAGAGCGTACGTGAGTGTAAACGTTTTACGTGACGAATTTGCTCATATATCTTTCATTAAATGGCTCAACCAACAAAATGACACGCAAGACAAGTTATCACCTATCGTTGCGTTCTCAACAATGATCCATAGTGACAGTCTGAGTCATTTAAGTCAACAAAATCGTCTAGGGTATCGTAAGCTTTGTTCTCGAGGATCACAGGGTCACGGTCGTTTAGCAGTCTACGTACTTCTGCACGTTGACGTAGCGACAATCATGAACATATCCGCTTATTTGTAACGTAAACATCACAAAATAAAGGTAAGTTCTTATATATATATATATATATATATATATATATATATATATATATATATATATATATATATATATATATATATATATATATATATATATATATATAAGCGCAGTACCCAATCTTCAAAAGTGCTTTACACTTGCCCGAAATATCACTGCGATGGGTGAAGTGTGGATTAGGATAATGCGAAATCGAGGCAAATATACACGAATGCTCTTAAACTGATGAGAAACAACTAATCGTTCGATAAGTAAAATATAAAGGTAGTTAACGTGAAATAATAGTTCTATGTGTAGACACTAGTGGTTAAGCAATTTCGAATACAAGCATTATCCGCCACGTAGCGCCACTGTTACTGTTAATACGGTTTGTCTCGTATCTGCATTCAAGCACACGAAGTAGTATTACTACATTACTGCTAGCTCATGGCGGTGTTCTGGCCCTGGGAAATGCATGACAAACAAACAAAGTGGTTTATTACTTGACAAAGCAACTCCCATCCTTACTTATTTCACGTTAACTACCAATATGGCACCTTGCAAGCGGCAAGTGAAGGCAAGGAGGCACTTGGTGTGTAACCACTGCCACAGCTTGGTGGATTTTGCCGTATCGGGGTGCGGAAAAACTTGGTAAGAGACAACGGAGGAAGGGATTACGTTCCAATGTTTAGGCTGTTGGAAAGTGGACTGTCTGACAGCAGAGTTAGCTAGGCTAACGAATATTGTGAAGGGGATGGAGAGTGGAGGGAGGGTGATTGCAAGGAAAACAAATGGAGAAAGAACAACAGGAAACATGACATGCAGGAAGGTGACAGGGGAGAAAGTGACAGTGGAGAAGGAGGGAGGGACAGGATATGAGAGAAATAGATGCGACAGGAGGAAAGACGAATGGAAGAAAGGAAGTGAGAGTAGATGTGACCAAACGGAAATCAATAACAAGGACGATGACAGGAAGAAAAGAGACAGGAAAGAAAGGAACAACAGAGAAAGCGGCAGGGGGGAAAGTCAGCAACCAGGTAGATGCAAAACGGAGGAGCTACTCTGAAGCAGTGATCGAGGGGGCATTGAGAACAGAAAGGGTATTTATGGGAGCCTCCATTTTGCGAAAGACAGACAGGACATTAAGCAAAGGAGAAGACGTTGTTGTTTGTCTTCCGGGGGCTAGGATAGAGCATGTGACTGAACGGGTAGAGAACGTATTGGGGCATGGCCAAGGGGGGTCTATATTAGTACATGTAGGGACGAACAATGCAGACAGGGATGGAACAACCAGGATAGTAAAGAGATACAGAGAGTTGGTAGAGACACTGAAGAAGACGAGAGTTGAACAGATCATACTCTCAGGAATCTTGCCAGTGATGAGAGGAGCACCATATAGAAACTGCAAGAGGATGGCAATTAACGCACTATTAGAGCAGATGTGTGAAGAAGAAGGAGTTGGATTTGTAGATTTGTGGGGATATTTTGTTGGGAAAGAAGACATGTATATGAGAGATGGCCTCCATCTAAGCGGAAAGGGCGCAGCAGTGTTCTCCGAGAACCTGCTTCGATCGATGGACAATGGAACAGGTTGCAACTTTTTAAACTAGTTTCGCAGGGGGGGATACACAGAGAAGCCAAATACTAGAGGCATAGATAAAGATAGCAAAAAGACATCAGCAAAGAACAGCCTGGAAAGCCCTACGGAATTTGGTTATAAATGTGTTTGTTTAAATGCAAGGAGCATAGTAAACAAAAGAAATGAACTAAACAATATGGCAGAAGATATTGACCCTCACATAATAGGTATAACTGAATCTTGGGGCACCCCCGATATATCAGATGCCGAAGTAGGAATGACAGGATATGTAATGTTTAGGAAAGATAGATTAGGAAGAAGGGGAGGCGGAGTTATTTTATATATTAAAGAATCCATCCAGGCTTATGAAATAAAATTAGAAAAATAAGCAGAATGTGAAGAAGCTGTCTGGTGTAATGTATTTACAGGAAACTCAACATTAACTGTTGGGTTAGTGTATCGGAGTCCAAACATAAGAATGGAAGAGAATGAAACAATACATAACGCTATCAAAAAAGTGAGTAAACGGGACTGTATTATTATGGGGGATTTTAACCAAGGGCATATACAGTGGACATCTCTACAGAGTACCGGGAGAGAGGATCAAGAGTTTTTTTTATTTAGTACAAGATAGTTTCCTTTCTCAACATGTGTTAGAAGCAACCAGGGGCGAGAACATGTTAGACATAGTATTGAGCTAACAGAAGGAATTTGTTGATAATGTCAAGATATGTGAGCCACTGGGGTGTAATGATCACAACCAGATACATTTTATCATCAAAGTAAAGGGAGAACGGAATAGAAAAATAAGGTACAGAAATTTTTTCACAAAGGAAGATATAAGGACATGAGGGAATATTTAGCAAAGATAGACTGGAATAACACACCAAAGAATAAGACAGCAACAGAATGCTGGAATATTTTAAAGAGTAAAATTGACTGCGTCGTTGACAAATTTGTCCCCTTGAAAAAACGGGGGAAACGGTCAAAGAAGAAACACTTATCGAAGGAAGCCATTAGAAAAATCAAGTATAAGCAAATGATGTGGAAGACATATAGACATACTGGAAGTGAAGAAGACTATAGCATTTATAAAGAAGGTATCAGAGCAGTGTGGAATTGCAGCAGCGAAGGGAAACCAAATTCTTGGATTAATTAGGCGAAATATAGTGTACAAAGATAAAGAACTAATAATACCGCTGTATAAAACAATAGTTAGGCCTCACTTAGAATATTGTATACAAGCATTGAGGCCATATCGCAAAAAGGATATTGATATGCTAGAAAGAGTACAAAGGAGAGCAACCAAAATGATACCAAAACTCAGGAATATTAGTTATGAAATGCGTCTAAAAGAATGTGGTTTAACAACACTAGAAACCAGAAGACTGAGAGGAGATCAGATTGAAGTGTTTAAAATATTGAATAGATATGAATATATTGACAGAAATATTTTTTTCACAGTCAAGGAAGAGAGAAGGACTAGAGGACATGGAGTTACATTAGCAAAGAAGCAGTGTAGACTAGATATTAGAAATTTTTCACAAAGAACAGTAAACGAATGGAACAGATTATCAGCTGATTGTGTAGGTGCTAGTAGTGTCAATACATTAAAAACTAATATCGACATATACCTAAGACGGGCGGGGATAGATAGGTTGGACTCTCGATAAGCCAAATGGCTTCCTAGTCCACCTGCCATCTAGAGTTGAACCTCTAGGTGGCAATCTTGTTAAATCTTGTTAAATCTTGTTAAATATTTATATTTTACTTATCGAACGATTAGTTGTTTCTCATCATTTTAAGAGCATTCGTGTATATTTTTTAATTGTAGTTTATTTTTATTTTTTTATTTTAGCATACTGAGGAATAACAAGCGATGTGTGTTGTTTTATTTTAATGTTTCATGTATAGGCTTATATTTATAATGATTATATATATTTATAATGATTATATATATTTATAATGATTATATATATATATATATATATATATATATATATATATATATATATATATATATATATATATATCTTTATTTTAATAATAATTTATCATCCATATTATTTACAATATCTATTTTAATAATAATTTATCATCCAATTTTAGCTACTATTTGTACATTTATGTAAAACGCCTGAGAGCAATACTATTTATTCGGGTGCTATGATATAAATTTATAATATATATATATATATATATATATATATATATATATATATATATATATATATATTATTATTATTATTATTATTTTTTTTTTAGCAGGGGGCCTGTTGTTTAGCAGGGGGCCTGTTGGATACGGGATGAAACATAACTGATCTGGTGAAATCCAGGTGTAGTCGTAGTTTACGTGAAACACCAGATCATCATATGAGGAAACGCCAGTCAAATCTTAAGTGTTACGCTCTGTAATTACTGCTTCGTCGTAATTAGACACGACAAAACTTGGTAGTATGTAATAGGTATCTATTTATTCCGAGGTACCATGCAAAGGTAACCGTGTAATGTAACATCGTATCAGTGAGCGGAATTGCTTAATATAAAAGAAAATCGCTGCAGTTGATTTCCATCGGCCTTTCTTTTTTGTCGCATCAAAGAGAAAATCTACTGCTTTGTCAAATGCAGTTGCATGCACGGAGAGCTGTAAATGCGTAGCGTGTGAGAGAGACTCTTATCAGGCCTATCGCTGTAGAGTCGAGTATATCGGGATACGAACCGTCTAGGCATTTGTCTGGTCAATACGATACGACCACTTACCTGAAGGTGTGGCAGGAATATGAATCTAATAATTGTTCAGATTAAACCGTGTATAATTACGCCGTACCATGTCCGATGGTAGTTATCATTCATGCGGCCACGAGTCGTGCTCGGCATAGGCTGGGGTCTAGGTGCCATCTGTTAGGAGATCGCCAGTTTTTGCAGTTGCGCATGTGCTAACGTGGAAACGTGGAGAGTATTACGTTCAAACATAAACGTAAAGAGAGGAATGTACTGCAAAACATGCTTGCTTGCAATGTGACTGGACTGCCGATTTATGTAATTATATAATATATTATTGTCTGTGCCGCATCTAACTTGCTTTCACCGCAGCGGTCACGTTTTTCTGGTTGTTGATTGGTTAAATTGAATTTCGTGCTATGTAGGGCCTAGATCTACGCATGTTCACCCAAGACAGTAGCCTAAATGAACCGATCTACGAACAGGACAATGCCAAATCCGATGGTAATTGCTTTTTAAGTAGAAAGACGTGCAGTAGGTTAAGTAATAATGTAACTTGGTTCCTTCTTTGAGTTCCACGGAAGTCCGTCGCCGGGGACTTCCATTGAAACGACGCAAACAGAAACAGAAATTTAAGCGTTTAAATTATACTAATGATATAACTACTGTGTTAGAATCGCAAAACTACTTGTCCACAATATGCATAATTTAATTGCTTAAGAGAAAGAAGATTGCTGTAGTTGCCATTTGGCGACCTTTCTTTGTCGTATCTACGAGAACATTTACTGCGTTGTCATATGCAATTCAATAATCCGGGAGTGGTTACAGCCACATCGTTTGTAATAGGTCAAACTGATTGTTTGGTTGCCATTTTGGATCGTATAAAACGTTGTAGTTGGCTGATCTTGAGACGCAGCCGCAGATAGACAAGAGCGAGCCCACAGGTCAGTCTGCAGCCGAGGCAACACACGTAGAGCCTGTTTTTAGTTTACGAATTGCAGCGTATCGTTGTAATGACCATGATAAATTTACAATGATGATATGTTGTTTAGTAAAATACATTGAACTTAGGTGGATATGTAACATTAGGTGACTAAGTCATCGGTGTGGCACTATTGCTTAGGGTGATTGTTTGAACTCAGTGCGGATGTTTCAGTCTAGACGGATGCGTCACATGTTGTTGGAAGTTAAAAACATCGTTAATACAAGGAATAGCGACACGCAATGGCAATTGTTGTGACTTCTCGTAAGCGGTGTTTCGTGACATATGGAGATTAAGCATACTGGTTTTTATTTCAGGTGATTCGATCTGACAAACAATAACATACGTCGCAATGGGTAGCTTACGTGCCGCCATCTTCCTGATGGTGATGTTTTCTCTGTCGATTGGAGAGGGTCGTGAAAATTGCCCGACATCGACGCCTATCTGGCATGAATGGACCCGGCCTGTATGGGGAAAATCGGAAAGTTCTGGAAATGGTTGCGGACAGGAAGGAATCCAGACCCGTCGTCGCACTAGGATGTCATCAGATGGACGGGGATGTGACAGCCTCATGGACAAGGAGTCGAAATCCTGCAACGCCCTGTGTTCCCACGGCGGCTCCATGACCTATGCCGGACAATGTCTCTGTATGACTGGGTAAACAGGACCGTGCTGCGAGCAGACCTCAACCTACACTTCCACATCCGGGACACCAGTCCACTGACAGGATGTCTTCCGGTAAGTCATCGAGAAGGAGTAATTTGAAACTCAGGCAGTTGTATTGTCAACATAATCAGACATCCAGAAACTAGCCGAATGGAGCTGGAGTTTACCTATCCATCACGTGACACGTTGCCTAGCACCAACTCCGTCATACGATCACAAAATGGATGCCGAGCACATGGTGTGTTCAGGCAATTTAAGTTATGTTTTGTTGTAATTCTAGCCACTGACGAGATACTTTAAGACAAGAATATAAAGCGAAGTAGCTCTACTTTATTCCGGGGTAAGGTCGCCCTGACGTTTACAAACGAAGAGCGTAACTTTCACAGGCGGCTGTGAGGGGCTAAAATGTGCAAGCACCTCACGGAACCTGTGTAGTCGAGGCTACCTTCCACTTGGCATTATATCACCATTATGTGTATTATGTTTAATTCGCAATCGTTGCGTCGGTATATAGAAATAGTTCGTGTCTCTGTTTGCAGTGGGAAGCCAGCCCCTCTCTGGTGGGGTGATAACAGGAGTCTTCATCGGCGCCGTCATCTTTGGCATGTTCAGCCATTACGGAGTTGCCGAGACCAACAAACAACGAGCGTAGCTGCATCGAGGCAAAATACTCAGTTGAAAAGAAAATCGAATGTTCCCAGTTACACAATGTTATAGCTACTTGATGTGCCGTACAGTTATTTACTAAGTGCTTTGATGCATTTCGTCTGCTCCAGTCGAGCGGTGAGGTTTTCTGTCTCGTTTCATGTTCAACCTCTACCAGGCGTCTATTTTTACATGTGTCAGTACCTAAATTTTAAACGTGCATATGGTGGGTTGTGGCTGACGTATTCGTGCATTATCCTAATTTACCAAGCTGTACGACACTTCTGAAAGTGTAGCCAGCTTTCGTAATAAACTAAAAACATATTTGTTTGCAATTCCCATTTCTATCTAGCATTTCATGCAGTCCCAAATTTCAATGGCGACTCCTGCCTGTCTACAATTGTGATTATGCCTAATGATTTTTGTTTGTTTGCACATCTGAGCTTGAATTTCTAATGACACAGGCACTATAGAATTGTTACCACTGTTGTGATTTTGTGTGTTTTCAGATATTGACTATAAATGTCTTAATTTGTATTTTAAAAAGGTGCTGGGAAATAATTAACCAGATATTGTATAATACTCATGTTCCGTTTGTTGTTGTTAATTGTTGCTGAAAGAGAGGGTTGCACGGCGGTATGAAGACATTATCCACGCGGGAGGTAGAATTACTGTCTGTAAGGAGGTCTAAGTAAATGCTGACTACAAATAATTGTATGAATACAGCACATGAGCCTGGGTTAATGCAGAATGCGAAGAGTGAAATTGTTGTTAACCGTTGAACAGGGACAAGATGGACTGGTTGCATCATGTCCTTGTAAACTCAGCGGAAACGTATCAAAGATCTCCGTATGCTGCGTATAAGAGTGTTAATGTTTGATGTACTATGCATATTTGATGCACCGTAACTCGCACAGTTTGAATTTGAAGTTTTGAAAATATTTGTAATCGTCTACAATCTCTTACTGTTTGTTTCAACACCATTACTACTTCTGAAATATCGGCTCAGTAGAATAGTCTGCAAAGTGTTTCATCGTTTTAAATTGCACTCATAATAAAGGTGGTGTGTTTGGCAAAGATTATTTCGATTGTTCTGTTACATTGAGCAAAACAACAGCGTGGTAATTAATGTAGAAACCCTAAGGCCATGTTAATTTGATTGGGCGCTATGTAAATATTATACTATTATTATAACTCTAAGCGAGTAAATCGGGGTACGAACCGTCTAGCCATTTGCCTTGTCCTTGACGTTCGGCTAGGAAAGTGCGTGTTCGGTATGAGTGCCCTAATCGTCTAGTCGTTTATCTTTGACAATTATTGGCAGACATTGCGGTACATATTTGGACGTATACATGCGTATAATATACGTACGAATATGTGCATATGCGAATGCGTGTGCCTCCAAGTATGTGCGTGCAATCGTGTGTATACATATAGACTTGAAATGTATGGCATTTCTAGAAACACACATAGTTACTTGAATAGCCAGAGACAAATTGTATACTTCAACGGCTCCTGTGTTTTCCTTAATTACAGCGCCCTCTATAGGAATGATGTTATCAAATCACGAATCTTGTATGCATTCATATTGGACCTAAGAGACGAGCGGTCATCTGCATTTTGTTAGTAAGAACAAGAATCTGTTACACCCATGCGTCAACGTAATTATATGTAATTACGCAAATTACAATTTTTATTCGATGCCAAACTGATTTGTAATTAGAAGGTATGCTGTAGTCGAATTCTATATGGTTAGCTTATCTTTTCTGTGTCGATAGAT
>JAODUO010000586.1:295000-315000 GCA_025642075.2 Ridgeia piscesae
ACGAAACATGAAAGGGAAACCATGTTTCAGTGGTTCATTCAGTCATTCATTCAGGGATAATTTGTGTGGTAAAATTCTTGCCATGTCTGACCAGTATGCATCATGGTTGGGCAATTGGACAGTTGCATGCTGGTATATGCCGAAATGTGGTTGCAGGAAGATGTTGCGCTTCACAAGCAACCACAAGTAAGTCGGTACCAGGACACCAACGACGTGCGCGGCATGCAGCAGACTCGCCTGAATTGAATCATATTGAGGACTTTAGGATAGCGTCCAACAGATGACCAAGTTTGCCTGAATTATGTGTGCAATGTTCGGGAAGTGTAACTAATTAGCTGACCTCACTGTACTGCTCAGCCACTCGTGTAAATGCTGGACTCCCCAACGTCGCTGGCTTCGTCTTTGAAATGCTATATCCAGGTTGCTTAGCCAATTATGTCAAGCGATTAAACATTGGCTAACTGAACGAGTGCGCTTTTTGACGTATATGTTGTTGAAATTATGACTTCAGAAGATTGTCTTTATGACAAAAACCCAAAGGACGTTGTTAAAGCGAGAGTACCAGCTCTTCTGCCTAGACCTGACCGACCAGTAATTTTCAGTCGATCTCTTCCTGTTCTAGCACGTTGGCGTCAGACCGGGGCAACCGTGCCAGTCTGCGCTTTACGGGTCTTGATCTCCTGACCCTGCTGAATGGACGCGCAACATAAACAAAACAAGGAAATCAGGTAGTCTTCCACGGCGCTACCATCGACGCCGAATTTGTCGCGTATCTTTCCGCGAATAATGGCGTTCGAGTAGATATTGATTTGGTTACATGCCACCACGGAGAGTACGCCACAGAGTAAGCAGGGTTCGTCGACATCCGCTGCGTTGAGACCGGCGGTGATACACGGACAGACTAGTGACATACACGCGAGGCGTTTGTCGTTGCAGCACCCGAACAAGCTGTGCTGCCACGCCGAAGGAGGTCTCCTGGCGACGGAAGGAAGAACGTGCGTGTGTACACCAGACATGCTCCAGACATGATTAGAATTGAGATCCCGTTCAGACTAAAGAACTAGCTGACGCAACTACGTATGGTGTATAAAATGGCGAATTGGCCTATTGCGTGTAACAGCGAATCAATACCTTATTCGCGTAATCATAATCACTAAAAACAACATACGTTGTTCTACATTATCCCTCGTTCCATATTAACTGTTGTATTCGTTTTCCCAAATTTCCCATTCGAATTTGGAAATATATATTAATGGAAAATAGGATGTCTTCACATTTTAAGAAGCTCTCCGTTACATTTGTTTTTAAAATTGGTATTTATATGAATAATCAATATTAATCCGAGATTGTTCATGTATGTCCATCTATGTAATTGGCCTACCGTTTCAGGGATAGACCTCAGCTAAAATGATGTTCACGGCATAGCAATATTTCAACATAACATGGTCAAATAGAAAGAATATGGAAGTCTCTACAGACAAAAAGAAACATCTTGACATGTTTTGGATGTAAAACAAATAAAATTGTTTGATTTGTAACTAATATTGCCCACAAGCACGTTACATCCAAACTGAAAGTAAGACGTCGTAGAAAACTCCGATCATGTCTCACCCAGAATGCCGCAGTCCGCCATAAATATTCTCTTGTCATATCGAAAATTGAGTATGTTGACTATCTCCTGTATGTCCTTCCTGACTGTTTTATATCCAAGTTACAACAAATGCAAAACACTGCCATTGGCTAGTGGCACGCTGCTATAGATGGAAACGTAACACACCTCTACTTATGCAACTGCACTGGCTTCCCTTGAAACAACGCGGTCAGTACTCAATCCTGCTACTTGTGTTTCGTACACAACATGGACTAGCGCCACCTTACATTGCTGCTCGCTACTCGAACAAAGAGTCACTAGAGTGTTGCACTCAATCTCTAACAATGGCCTGTACGTGCCGCCATCTAGCAGCCGATACGGCGTCAGAACTGTCTCGGTATCTGCTCCACGAACGTGGCTTTCTATTCCAGCAGAGATGAGATGAAAAATCTGTTGCCTCGTGACTTAACAAAAACCTATTCCGGCCTGTGTGTGGAGTGTAGACACCTGTCAGTTGATTGAATTATTTTTATTTTATCTATTTGTTATCTTGTACATGTATTACACTATTTATGAATATACCCTTTATTTTAATAATCTTCTTTAGCTGTAAATTATCTATATATTACTATTTATACATATATTGTGTATTGTCATTTACTTTAACATGTTTAATAATATTAATCTTGCGGAACTTCTTAATATTATGCATGTAAACATGTGCAGACAATTTTATACTAAGAGCGCCTCCGATTGGATTTTATCTACATTTAATGCGCTAAATAAATGTTATTATTATTATTATTATTATTATTATTATTATTATTATTATTATTATTATTATTATTATTATTATTATTATTATATTATTATTATTATTATTATGTAGTAGTAGTAGTAGTAGTAGTAGTAGTAGTAGTAGTAGTAGTAGTAGTAGTAGTAGTAGTAGTTAGTAGTAGTAGTGAGTAGTAGTAGTAGAGTAGTAGTAGTAGAGTAGTAGTAGTAGTAGTAGTAGTAGTAGTAGTAGTAGTAGTAGTAGTAGTAGTAGTAGTAGTAGTAGTAGTAGTAGTAGTAGTAGTAGTAGTAGTAGTAGTAGTAGAGTAGTAGTAGTAGTAGTAGTAGTAGAGTAGTAGTAGTAGTAGTAGTAGTAGAGTAGTAGTAGTAGTAGTAGAAGTAGTAGTAGTAGTAGTAGTAGTAGTAGTAGTAGTAGTAGTAGTAGTAGTAGTAGTAGTAGTAGTAGTAGTAGTAGTAGTAGTAGTAGTAGTAGTAGAAGTAGTAGTATTGGCAGAAACAATTTGAGAACTGAAAGAAAACCGGCCTCATCAAAATAAATATTGGCGGTCTCAGCCCATCCCCAATCCTTAAATGTGTGTATTAAAATAAGTTTGTTATATAAAATAAATACATAAGTAAAAATACGCGAGTGTGTGCGTGCGCGTGTGTGTGTGCGCGTGCGCGCATGTGTGTGTATGTGAGCGCTAGTATACACAAATCCACACCAACACGCACACACAAACATATACTTATAGGGCCTGTTATGTATAATTTATATATAGCACTTTTGAGTAACGTGTAATGCACATGTCTTGAAGATAAAGAAAGTCGACACATACAAGACGGCAACCTCCGTTGTCTTCGCCGCTGTATCCCCCCGGTCCATGGTGGGTTCGATAGGGCCACCAGTCTTGGTCTGGGGCATGGTCTTGGGCATGGTGAAATCGGCCGGAGTACTGTACATGGTGGGCTCGATAAGCCCACTGATCTTGGTCTTGGGCATGGTGTTGGGCATGGTGGAGACGCCCCGGCAGTGCTGCCGTCATCCTTCGGTCTACTGTTCAAAAAACTATTACGTCATCGTTACGTCAAAAACAGATGCGACTTTAAAAGTAGGAAATAAACGTTCTGCCACGGATAGGCAGGTAATTAATGACGTTTTGATTACGTTACAACAACAATTCTGCGCGAGGCCTGTGTTAAGCGTTACCTTTGCTAACGTGTTGACAACGGTTAAAGAGATATTCCAATCAGTGATAAGTTCACAGTATTAACTTACATATAACATATTGGTTGTGCCTAGTAATTGTGCACAACGATCGTTAATAAACAATTAATTATAGTATAATGGTATCAAAAAACATGCTATCTTAGATTCGGGACGCTGCCATCTTGAGGCACAGAACAAGTGACGTAAGCCAAATCGTACACATGACATGGCGCATGATTGAAAAAGCAAGGATTGGAGGAAACCTCGCTAAAATGCAATCCGCGACGTACTCGATACATCAAATACCATTGGACAGACATAGGGTGTTCGAACGTGTATGCACCAGTGACGTAAGCGGTTTACGTCACTGGTGCATACTTCTCAAGATGGCACTGCACTGATTACAACACAGAGTTTTTCTAGTGCAATTATACTATAATTAATTGTTTATTAATGATTTATGTTCCCAATTACTATGCACAATCAATATATTGTACACATGTAAGTAAATGCTCTGAATCTCTCATTGACTGGGGTATCCCTTTAAATGTACGAACATTTTATATTACTACTCAACAAAAGAATATCATAATTCCTTTAAATGTCTTATATTATAACATTTGGGAACTGAACGCAAACACATTTGGAATCATAAGATGCAGTGATCAATTATGGATTAAATGAATGCAACCATGCTGCATTTACACGATTATCTGCATGCACAGAATGGGACATGTATAGGTCCCAAACGTGACAGTTTCAGAGCTTCTGCAGACATTGCCAACAACTTTCACAGGTCCAGGAGGTTCATTCATTGAATGGGATTACTCATACGAAACACGAAACGGAACTATATGTTTCAGTGATTCATTCAGTCATTCATCAGCTCTGCTCAGGTATAATTTGTGTGGTAAAATTCATGCCATGTCTGACCAGATGGTTGGGCAATTGGACAGTTGCATGCTGGTATATGCCGAGATGTGGTTGCAGCAAGATGTTGCGCTTCACAAGCAACCATAAGTAAGTCGGTACCAGGACACCAACGACGTGCGCGGCATGCAGCAGGCTCGCCTGAATTGAATAATGTGGAGCAGTTTAGGATAGCGTCAAACATATGTCCAAGTTTGCCGGTAATATGTGTGCAGTGTTCTGGAAGTGTAAGTATTTAGTTGACCTCACTGTACTGCTCAGCCACTCGTGAAAATGATGGACTCCCAACGTCGCTGGCTTCATCTTTGAATTGATGTATCCAGGCTGCTTAGACAATTATGTCAAGCGATTAAACAATGGCTAATTGAACAAGTCTTTTTAACGTATATGTTGAAATTATGACTTCCGAAGATTGTCTTTATGACAAAAATCCAGGGGACGTTGTCAAAGCGAGAGTACCAGCTCTTCTGCCTAGAACTGACCGAGCATTGCATTGTGTCGGAAGTCTGCCGGACAGAACATGGGACATTTCAACATCACATGGTAGTGCGGTCAACTCTGCTCGTCTCTGCAATATTGCAGTCAGTTTTATTTTGAAACTGGATGCTTTGTTTACAATTTGAACGTGTTGCAGACGGAAACTGTCAAACTGCGAACAATTGCTCCGAGCTTATGAAAATAACTAAACACAAATCAGCAGGCAGTAAACCTTCAACATGCGTGAACGTAATGTTAAATAAAAACAAAGAGGTGGCACCCTCGTTTTGACAAATTGTAAGCTGTAATATTTGTTTTAGGATATGTCATAACGCAGCAGTAATGTTTGTTCTAGGGTGTGTCATAACGCAGCAGTAATGTTTGTTCTAGGATATCTCATAACGGAGCAGTAATGTTTGTTCTAGGATATGTCATAACGGAGCAGTAATGTTTGTTCTAGGATATCTCATAACGCAGCAGTAATGTTTTCTCTAGGATATGTCATAACGGAGCAGTAATGTTTGTTCTAGGATATGTCATAACGGAGCAGTAATGTTTGTTCTAGAATATCTCATAACGGAGCAGTAATATTTGTTCTAGGATATCTCATAACGCAGCAGTAATGTTTTCTCTAGGATATGTCATAACGGAGCAGTAATGTTTGTTCTAGGATATCTCATAACGGAGCAGTAATGTTTGTTCTAGGATATGTCATAACGGAGCAGTAATGTTTGTTCTAGGATATCTCATAACGCAGCAGTAATGTTTGTTCTAGGATATGTCATAACGGAGCAGTAATGTTTGTTCTAGGATATGTCATAACGGAGCAGTAATGTTTGTTCTAGAATATCCATAACGGAGCAGTAATATTTGTTCTAGGATATCTCATAACGCAGCAGTAATGTTTTTCTAGGATATGTCATGTCGCAGTAGTAATGTTTGTTCTAGGATATGTCATGTCGCAGTAGTAATGTTTGTTCTAGGATATGTCATGTCGCAGTAGTAATGTTTGTTCTAGGATATCTCATAACGCAGTAGTAATGTTTGTTCTAGGATATGTCATGTCGCAGTAGTAATGTTTGTTCTAGGATATGTCATAACGCAGCAGTAATGTTTGTTCTAGGATATCTCATAACGCAGCAGTAATGTTTGTTCTAGGTTATGTCATGCCGCAGCAGTAATGTTTGTTCTAGGATATGTCATGTCGCAGTAGTAATGTTTGTTCTAGGATATGTCATGTCGCAGTAGTAATGTTTGTTCTAGGATATGTCATGTCGCAGTAGTAATGTTTGTTCTAGGATATCTCATAACGCAGTAGTAATGTTTGTTCTAGGATATGTCATGTCGCAGTAGTAATGTTTGTTCTAGGATATGTCATAACGCAGCAGTAATGTTTGTTCTAGGATATCTCATAACGCAGCAGTAATGTTTGTTCTAGGTTATGTCATGCCGCAGCAGTAATGTTTGTTCTAGGCTATCTCATAACGCAGCAGTAATGTTTGTTCTAGGATATCTCATAACGCAGCAGTAATGTTTGTTCTATGATATCTCATAACGCAGCAGTAATGTTTGTTCTAGGATATGTCATGTCGCAGTAGTAATGTTTGTTCTAGGATATGTCATAACGGAGCAGTAATGTTTGTTCTAGGATATCTCATAACGCAGCAGTAATGTTTGTTCTAGGATATCTCATAACGCAGCAGTAATGTTTGTTCTAGGATATGTTATGTCGCAGAAGTAATGTTTGTTCTAGGATATGTCATGTCGCAGTAGTAATGTTTGTTCTAGGATATGTCAGGTCGCAGTAGTAATGTTTGTTCTAGGATATGTCATGTCGCAGTAGTAATGTTTGTTCTAGGATATGTCATGTCGCAGTAGTAATGTTTGTTCTAGGATATCTCATAACGCAGTAGTAATGTTTGTTCTAGGATATGTCATGTCGCAGTAGTAATGTTTGTTCTAGGATATGTCATAACGCAGCAGTAATGTTTGTTCTAGGATATCTCATAACGCAGCAGTAATGTTTGTTCTAGGTTATGTCATGCCGCAGCAGTAATGTTTGTTCTAGGATATCTCATAACGCAGCAGTAATGTTTGTTCTAGGATATCTCATAACGCAGCAGTAATGTTTGTTCTAGGATATCTCATAACGCAGCAGTAATGTTTGTTCTAGGATATGTTATGTCGCAGAAGTAATGTTTGTTCTAGGATATGTCATGTCGCAGTAGTAATGTTTGTTCTAGGATATGTCAGGTCGCAGTAGTAATGTTTGTTCTAGGATATGTCATGTCGCAGTAGTAATGTTTGTTCTAGGATATGTCATGTCGCAGTAGTAATGTTTGTTCTAGGATATCTCATAACGCAGTAGTAATGTTTGTTCTAGGATATGTCATGTCGCAGTAGTAATGTTTGTTCTAGGATATGTCATAACGCAGCAGTAATGTTTGTTCTAGGATATCTCATAACGCAGCAGTAATGTTTGTTCTAGGTTATGTCATGCCGCAGCAGTAATGTTTGTTCTAGGATATCTCATAACGCAGCAGTAATGTTTGTTCTAGGATATCTCATAACGCAGCAGTAATGTTTGTTCTATGATATCTCATAACGCAGCAGTAATGTTTGTTCTAGGATATGTCATGTCGCAGTAGTAATGTTTGTTCTAGGATATGTCATAACGGAGCAGTAATGTTTGTTCTAGGATATCTCATAACGCAGCAGTAATGTTTGTTCTAGGATATCTCATAACGCAGCAGTAATGTTTGTTCTAGGATATGTTATGTCGCAGAAGTAATGTTTGTTCTAGGATATGTCATGTCGCAGTAGTAATGTTTGTTCTAGGATATGTCAGGTCGCAGTAGTAATGTTTGTTCTAGGATATGTCATGTCGCAGTAGTAATGTTTGTTCTAGGATATGTCATAACGCAGCAGTAATGTTTTCTCTAGGATATGTCATGTCGAAGTAGTAATGTTTGTTGTAGGTTATGTCATGTCGCAGTAGTAATGTTTTCTCTAGGATATGTCATGTCGAAGTAGTAATGTTTGTTCTAGGATATGTCATAACGCAGTAGTAATGTTTTCTCTATGATATGTCATGTCGCAGTAGTAATGTTTGTTCTAGGATATGTCATAACGCAGTAGTAATGTTTGCTCTAGGTTATGTCATGTCACAGTAGTAATGTTTGCTCTAGGTTATGTCATGTCACAGTAGTAATGTTTGCTCTAGGTTATATCATGTCGCAGTAGTAACGGATATTGTGAAGGGGATGGAGACGAGAATGACCAAAGAGACGGATGGAATAGAGAGCGATGGCAAGGAGAGAGGTCGGAAGGAGCAATGTAGTGACAAGTAGGATAGGAAAGGAGACTGAGAGGACGGAAGGTGATTGCAAGGAAAACAAATGGAGAAAGAACAACAGAAAACATGACATGGAGGAAGGTGACGGGGGAAAAGTGACAGTAGAGAAGGAGGGAGGGACAAGGGGACAGGAGATGAGAGACGTAGATGCGACAGGAGGAAAGATGAAGGGAAGAAAAGAAATGAGAGTAGATGTGACCAAACGGAAGTCAATAACCAGGATGATATCGGGAAAAAAAGAGGCAGGAAAGAAAGGAACAACAGAGAAAGCGGCAGGGGGAAAAGTCAGCAACCAGGGAGATGCAAAACGGAGGAGCTACTCTGGAGCAGTGATCGAGGGGGCATTGAGAACAGAAAGGGTATTTATGGGAGACTCCATTTTGCGAAAGACAAACAGGAATTAAGCAAAGGAGAAGACGTTGTTGTTTGTCTTCCGGGGGTTAGGATAGACCACGTGACTGAATGGGTAGAGAACGGCCAGGGAGGATCTATATTAGTACATAATAGGGACGAACAATACAGACAGGGAGGGTACAACTAGAATAGTACAGAGATACAGAGAGTTGGTAGAGACACTGAAGAAGACAAGAGTTGGACAGATTATTGTCTCAGGAATATTGCCAGTGATGAGGGGAAGGGGGAGCAACATATAGAAACTGCAAGAGGTTGGTAATTAGCGCACTAGTAGAGCAGATGTGTGAAGAAAGAGTTGGAGTTGTAGATTTGTGGGGATACTTTGTTGGGAAAGAAGACATGTATATGAGAGATGGCCTCCATCTAAGCGGAAAGGGCGCAGCAGTGTTCTCAGGGAACCTGCTTCGATCTATGGAGAATGGAACAGGTTGCAACTATTTAAACTAGTTTCGCAGGGGGGACACACAGAGAAGCCAAATACTAGAGGCGAGGCATAGATAAAGTCAGCACAAAGAAATCAGCAAAGAACAGCCTGGAAAGCCCTACGGAAATTGGTTATAAATGTGTTTGTTTAGATGCTAAGAGCATAGTAAACAAGAGAAATGAACGAAACATTATGGTAGGAGATATTGACCCTCACAAATAGGTATAACTCAATCTTGGGCCACCACCGATATATCAGAAGCCGAATTAGGAATGGCAGGATATGTAATGTTTAGGAAAGATAGATTAGGAAGAAGGGGAGGCAGAGTTATTTTATATATTAAAGAATCCACCCAGGGTTATGAAATAAAATTAGAAAAACAAGCAGAATGTGAAGAAGCTGTCTGGTGTAACATAGTTACAGGACCCTCAACATTAACTGTTGGGTTAGTTTATCGGAGTTCAAACATAAACATAGAAGAGATTAAAAAACCTATAAAAGAAGAGAGTAAACGGGACTGTGATACAGTGGTCATCTCTACAGAGAGAGAGGATCAAGAGGTTTTTTTAATTTAGTACAAGATAGTTTTCTTTCTCAATATGTATTAGAGTCAACCAGATGCAAGAACGTGTTGGACATAGTATTGAGCTCACAGAAGGAATTTGTAGATAATTTCAAGATATTTGAGCTACTGGGGTGTAGTGATCACAACCGGATATATTTTATCATCAAGGTAAAGGGAGAACGGAATAGGAAAAAGGTTCAGGTAAAATGTTCACAAAGGAAGATATAAAGACATGAGGGAATATTTAGCAAAGATAGACTGGAATAACACACTGAAGAATAAGACAGCAACAGAATGCTGGAATATCTTAAAGAATGAAATTGACTACGTCGTCAACAAATGTGTCCCTTTGAAAAAAACAGGGGAAACGGTCAAAGAAGAAACACCGACATTAGAAAAATCAAGTACAAGCAAATGATGTGGAAGACATATAGACATACTGGAAATGAAGAAGATTATGCCATTTATAAAGAAGCACTTAATCAAGCAACAGCTGAAATTAGAAATTCAAAGAGAAGCTACGAACAAAAATTAGCTTTTAATATAAAAGATGACAGCAAGAGTGTTTATGCGTATGTTCGAAGTAAACAGAAAGTTCAGGATAAGGTCGGTCCTCTAGAAGATAGTGATGGAAACATAATAACAGAATGATGCTTAATGGCAGAAAACCGCAATGAATACGTTAGTTCGGTGTTTACCAGGGACGATATTAGTATATTACCAGTACTAGAGACAAAGTTCGAAGGGAGAGAGTCTGACTATTTAGGACAACGAATTGTAACCCCAAAATGGTAGCTATGAAAATAAGAGATATGAAGGATAATAAATCACCTGGAGTGGATGGGATTCCTCCCAAATTACTATTGGAAATTGTAGAACAAATCAGCATACCGCTTGCGACAGTTTTCAATTTGTTATTAGACGAGGGAATAGTTCCGTTAGAATGGAAAGAAGCATTATATACCATTATTTAAAAAAGGTTCGAGAGACAAGTCAGAGAACAATTGACCAGTGACTTTAACATCGGTGATTTGCAAACTATTAGAAAGATTAATTAAAGATCACTTGGTTGATTTTCTTGTTAAAAATAAATTGATAAAGCCATCTCAACATGGGTTTTTAAAAGCGAGGTCATGCTTAGCAAATATGTTATGTTTTTTGGAAGATGTCACAGAGTGGCTAGATGAGGGATCACCAGTAGATATACTCTACTTAGATTTAAAAAAGCCTTTGACAAAGTGCCACATCAAAGACTACTACTTAAACTAAAGGCCCATGGCACAGGTAATGGTATGATTAACTGGATAGAGAAATGGCTTATTGATAGAAAACAAAGAGTAGTAGTTGATGGGGAGGTTTCAAACAGGAAATAGGTTTTGAGTGGAGTACCGCAGGGATCAGTATTGGGACCTATTTTATTCTTAATATATATCAATGATTTGGATGATGACATAACAAGCAAGGTGTTGAAGTTTGCGGACCACACAAAAGTGTTTAGGAAAATTAAAAGTGATGCAGATAGACAGCATTTTCACGATGATCTTAATAAGTTAACAGAATGGTCTGAGAAGTGGCAAATGCTGTATAATTTTGGGAAATATAAGTGCCTCCACACAGGACATGGGAATGAATATGCACAATATAAACTGGGTAATACTGTACTAAATATTACCTTAAAGGAAAAGGACTTAGGGTTAACTATTTGTGCTAACATGAAGGTATCAGAACAGTATGGAATTGCAGCAGCGAAGGGAAACCAAATTCTTGGATTAATTAGGCGAAATATACTGTACAAAGAAAAGGAACTAAAAATACCGCTGTATAAAACAATAGCTAGGCTTCATTTAGAATATTGTATACAAGCATGGAGGCCATATCGCAAGAATGACATTGATATGTTAGAAATAGTACAAAGGAGAGCAACCAAAATGATACAAAAACTCAAGAATATTAGTTATGAAATGCGTCTAAAAGAATGTGGTTTAACAACACTAGAAACCAGAAGAGAGGAGATCAGATTAACAGTTGATTGTGTAGGTGCTAGTAGTGTTATTAACGGGGTATACTTAGATAGATAGGTTGGATTCTCAATAAGCCAAAGGGCTTCCTAATCCACCTGCCATCTAGAGTTGAATCTCTAGGTGGCAATATTGTTAAATCTTGTTAAATCTTGTTTAATCTTGTTACATTTTGTTAAATCTTGTTAAATTATCGTTATTCTGAAAACTTCACTAAAACTGCTAAAAGTTTAATAGCCATGTGAAACAGTTTTCTAATGTGTGTGAGATCGAGGCATTGGCAGCTTTCCGAAAAAACTAAAAACTCACCTATTTCGATTACACTATCTGCCTTGATGACACTGATTTTCATTTTATGACACTGCTTGGTTTTAAACTGTTGTGATTGAAATTGTATTTTACACCCTAATTTATTTATTGTTTTATAATTGTTTATCTTATCTTATTTTTATTTATCTTTACTTACTTGTTTATCATAGCGTACTTATTTATCTTAGCTGATGCATTTGGTCTTACCTTATGTATTTAATTAATTTATATTTTAGATTGAGTCAACACGTCATATTAATGTGAAGCGCTTTGATTAGCATTTAGTTACTTAAAAACGCTATATTAAGAAACGGAGTTATTATTATTATTGTTAATATTATTATTAGAGCATAGTTATAGCGGCAAACTATACGGTCAAAGTCGTTTATCAAACTTGGATTTAATTGAGTCACATTTCAAAGAATTTACACCACATGGTGACAGCGATGAAGGAATGTTGCAAGTTATAAAGAAACATTTCTCAGTCGCAACTTCACGCTCAAATGAATCCAAATGAAATTTTCGGATATTACGTAGTTTTGTGATATTTCAACATAAAAACAAAAGACAACACAAAAGACAAACGTAATATCGATCACAATTGTTTTTATGCAGACTTCATTGAAGAGATCACCGGCCATGAGCGCTTAACTTGCGCCGGATAGGTCCTAACGTAAATTATAATTAGACCGGTCCGCCTAGTGTCCGCGTTCCGTCGATCTCTTCGTGACATTCACGTCAAACCTGGTGATGTGTCTTTCCGCGAACGACGTTCACCACTTTGATGAAGCACGGCGTCAGAGCGAGGAACTTGCAGAAGCAGCAGGAACGGTCGATGGCCTCAGCGGTTTCACCGGCGACGACACACGGACAGAACAGCATCATGCACACGAAGCCGGCGTCTTCAAAGCTCCGACACAAGCCGTGGTGCCACCGCGAGTGGTCTCTCCTGGCGACGGAAGGAAGAACACGCATGTGTAAGGAAACCATCAGGAGGTAGACCGGCGAGACGATGGAGAAACGAACATGATGAGGGCTGGAAGGGCACCATATGGCAGAGGGTAGAGCCAGACAGATCTACAAATCTGGAAACTGCACGCTGAGTCCTTCGCCCAACCACAGGACAATACGGCTGCACAATGGTGACGGTGATGATGGCGATGATGAATGATAACGTTTGCCGGAGTATTCGGCTGGTTTTTGTTTTAGCCAACAAGTTCTCTCATGTCATATATAATGTCCGGACATCACACGCAACTACTGTAGCATTTGAAAGCACAATGCCGCTTAGTTGCTCGTTAAAATGGCGTTGATTCCTCTCTAAGTCGTAGCTGACGTCTTTCACTTTCAGTTGCGGGCGAGTAAGGCGGCTGTTGGCACAGTTTATACATCGTTCTTGTAGGTAACCAACAAAGTCAAATACGAGTTTGATTCAGCATAGTTCCGTACATCACGTAGGGCGTCTCGAGAATGGAGTCACCCACAAAAACATTCTGTGGTATCTGCTAAAATATCAAATTGCTTGCATGCACCCGAAAATGGGCTCCTTTTTCCCGTGGCAAATCTGATGTCCTGTCACTAAAATATTGAGCTGACTCACCCCACCCCTAATCCTTACGACGCAGATGCGTGTATGTGTGTGTGGATGCGTGTGTTTGTGCGCGCGGGCGCGCGTGCGTGCGTGTGTGGTGTCCGTGCATGCGGGTATTTGAATAACATAATGCGTTATAATTTTTTTTTATTCTAACAGTCTTCCAAAAAAGATAAACAGTTAATAACATCGTTTTAGGGGTAAACAATATTGTCGCACTCGTTCATCAAACTTGGATGTAACGGAGTCACAACAGGTAAATTGTATAAAATGTGTCCTATCTTTATGCTCCATTCTATTCTAGCTCTATTCACTTTATGTCGTTTCCGTTGCTCTTTCGACTGAAAACGAGCAGTTAGTTTCCTAAACATTGATTACTATCCACATTTTAAAAGAAACATGGCGGCATGTAGTAGCGATGAAGGAATGTTGCAAGAAACATTTCTCAGTGGCAAATTCACGCTCAAATAAATTCGCGAACTGTTCGGACATTGCGGGATTTTGCGCTATTCCGAACATAGAAACACAAATATCAAATTGATTGGAATGAACTTTTTATGCAGATTTCATTGAAGAGATCACAGTATCTTTGGCGATGAGCGTTGAACTTACGCCGGATACCGTAAATAATAGTCAGACGGGTCCGGCGAGTGTCCGTGTTCCGTCGATCTCTTGGTCTTTGGCACGTTCACGTCAAACCGGGTCAAAGTGGCGTCTCTGCGGCTGGCGTGTCTTGATCTCCTGTCCCTGTTGAGTGTAGGCGCAACTGAGACAACAACAGGACGTCATGCCATCGCCGCAAACGCCTCCGTCAATGCCGAACTTGTTGCGCATCTTTCCGCGAACGACGACGTTCGCCAGGACGTTGATGAAGCACGGTACTAGGGCGAGACAGCCGCAGAAGCAGCAGGAACTGCCGACGGCCTCGGCGTTGCGACCGGCGACGATACACGGACAGCATATCGTCTTACACGTGAGGCCGACATCGTCGCAGCACCCACACACGCCGTGCTGCCACTGCGAGGTGAGTCTCCTGGCGACGGAAGGAAGAACATGCATGTGTACGCCTTCACGCGTGTCTGGTGTAACAGACAAGCGTCAGACATGAGTAATGTTTAAAACTTTCCTTCCTGGATCTATGCACCCACGTTCTGGATGATGGATACACGAAGATGACTATACACCGGAAGTTGGCAGACACGGACCAGTACCTCAACTTCAAGTCACAAAGTGTACATGTGCCATAAAACGGCTAACACCCTCCGTTCAATGGTTGTGCACCCTAAAGACTAAACACCGAAAGATCACCAATGTGGAACCATCTACAACATCACGTGTGATAACGACAGCTGCTACACACACATTGGTGAAACTAAGAAACCACTCAGCCAGAAGTTCAAAGAACACACAAACCTAAACACACAACAGGAGTAGGAGTTGCCGGGCCACAGGACACTCAGTGTCCATTGATAACACCAAAGTCCAGGACATCGACTCAAACTGGCACAAGAGGAAAGTGACGGAGGCCATACATATCAAACAGAGAGCCCCTAATATGAACAGAGACCAGGGTACCACCTGCCCGCTATCTACAACCAAATTATCCCGCCGATATGTAAGCCATCACACGTGACACCAGTGCGTGACCAAGAGCTATAGCCTAGCTGATTGGTCGGAACGTCGTACCTTTCAAACCATTATTCACCAAAGTAAGTTAATTTCTTAAAAAATAAAAAAATCTTGGAGCCATAAACACAAGATTTCACAAGAGTGTCACATATAGAAGTAACTATAGACAACACGTCGACATGGAAGCCCTTTGGCTTAACGAGTGTCCAACCTATCTATCTAAATGTATCCCGCCCTTCTGAGGCATATGTCGATTTTATTTTTAAATATACTAACGCTACTGAAATAAACAATCAGCAGATAATTTGTCCCATTCGTTTACTGTTGTTTGTGAAAATTTCTAATATCTAGTCTACATTGCTCCTTTGCTAATGTGATTTCATCCTATGCCAGGTCCAGCGATACGCTCCCAAACGCCGCCACACATAGTCACTCTAGGGCATCGGAACATGCTGATAATTCGAGGGTGGCTGGGTGAGGCAATTGCACACCTCTCGAGGCTACTAAAACCACCTTCGGGTTCCCATTTGCGCCGTCTGGTGAAGGATACCGCAAGATAGGCACATCTGGAATTTGGAAACAGCATGCTGAACCCTTCACCCAACAACGGGACACTACGGTTGGTGAAACGATAAATTATATCGTTTGCTGGAGTATTCGACAGGTTTTTATTTCAGTCAACAAGTTCCCCCGTTCAGGCATCATACGCAACTAGAGAAGCATTCGGTTACAAAATGCCATTTAGTCGCTCGTGAAAATGGGGGGATTCCCCTAAGTCGTAACTTTCGTCTTTCACTTTCAGTTCGGGTGCGAGTGAGGCGTTTGCATTGTTCTTATGTGTATAGCAGCTGATCGCAACCGACGAAGTCAAGTGCTAATTCGATTCAGCCTATTTCCATAGATTACGTAGGACATTCCGAGAAACAACAAACCACTTTCTCTGGCATATCCTAAAATTTAATATCAAATTGCTTCCATGCACCCCCATATGGACTCGTCTTTTCCGTGGGAAATCTTATGTTCAGCCCTCCTCACTAAAATATTGCATGGAATCAACCGACCCTAACACCTTGGTTACGACGTCTTGTGTGTGTGTGTGTGTGTGTGTGTGTGTGTGTGTGTGTGTGTGTGTGTGTGTGTGTGTGTGTGGGTGTGGGTGTGGTGTGGGTGTGGTGTGGTGTGGGTGGGTGGGTGGGTGGGTGGGTGTGCGTGTGTGTATGTTTGTGTATGTGTGTTTTTGTGCGTGCGTGTGTGCTCATACACACACGTATGCATACATACTCACCTACAAATACTAATGCACGCACGCACACGCAGCAACGCACACACACACACACAAACACACACACACACACACACACACACACACACACACACACACACACACACACACACACACACACACACACACACACACACACACACACACACACACACACACACACACACACACACACACACACACACACACACACACACACACACACACACACACACACACACACACACATACACACACACATACACGTACTGTTAGAGTCTGTACAATTGGTATCATTTCAATCCTCTGGAGTACGATACCATAAGGTATAGAATGTCATTATGATAGTCGACACGTACACGTTTCCGCCCTTTGTCTGCGATGTCAACTCTCGATCCATGGTAGAATCGGCCAGAGTAGAGCGAGGACTGTTTCTTCTGTCTGGTTTCATCCCGGTTATATTATATTTGTGTATTAAAGTGGACACCTCTGTTTGACGTAAGGATGACGTAAGCGTTGTTTGTATAGTTGCCTGAAAGGAAAAGGCTGCGCATGCGTGAAAATCGATCATGTACATGACAGCGTTACCAGATAAGAAAAGTGATTCTCTTGTGACACGCACCGCCTTCTGTATTCACTAATATGTTTTGCTTATATTGTGTTCCTTATTACGAACACGTGAAACTAATTTGTAACGCCGGGCTAATTTCCAGGACTGTTGCGAGTAAAACAGCTTATGCTCACTAAAAATGAAACATCAGTAGGAGACAAAACAATTCTTCCACGGGTAAGTTGATAATTAATAACGTCGCGGTTTGCTTTCGTCACAACCACAATTATGCGCAAGACCTGCGTCAAATTTTGCCTTTGCCTAAATGTTGATAACGGTTAAATATACGAACATTTGGCATTACTACTCTACAAAAGAAAGTTATAAGTCTCTTAAATGTCTTATACTATGTGAACTGCAACTTAAAACATTTGGAATCATAAGATGCAGTGATCAATTATGGATTAAATGAATGGAACCATGCTGCATTTTCTTCACGGTCATCTGCAAGCCCAGAATGGAATATGTGTATGTCCCAACAGTGATATTTTCAGAACTTCTGCTGACATTGTTGGGGATCATTTCTTTCATTGTCAACAACTGTCACCGGACCAGGAAGTTCCTTCATTGAATGGAATTACTCATATGAAACATAATAGGGAACAACATGTTAGGGCCCACAGTGGTTCATTCAGTCATTCATCAGTTCTGCTCAGGGATACATTATTCTGGAATAATCTGTGTGATAAAATGCATCCCATGTCTGACCAGTATACAGTATGGTTGACAATTGCATGCCGGTGTATGCCAAAATGTGGTTGCAGCAAAATGTTGCGTTTTACAACCAACCATAAGTGAACTACAAAGTCGGTACCAGGACACTAACGACGTGCGCGTCATGCAGCATGCTCGCTTGACTTGAGTCATAGAGAGCATTTTATTATAGCGTCAAACTGATGACCAAGTTTTCCAGTATTATGTGTGCAGTGTTCGGGAAGTGTAAGTAATTAGCTGACTACACTGTACTGCCTCAGCCACTCGTTGAAATGCTGGACTCCCAACGTCGCTGGCGTCGTCTTTGAATTGATGTATCCAGGCTGCTTGGCAAATCCGTCAAGCGATTAAACTAAACAATGGCTAGCTGAACGAGAGCTTTTTGACGTATATGTTGTTGAAATTATGACTTCAGACGATTGTATTTAGGACAAAATCCTAAGCGAATGTTGTTACTATGTCGAATCCACGCAATAATGTTTGCACTAGGAAATGTCATGCTGTTGTGATAGTAATGTAATTCACCAATGTAGGTAAATTGTACTAAAATATGTGCTGTCTGCCAATGTTTCATTCTGTGGAGCTTGGGTTGTACACGTATGTCGATCTTCACAGTTATTTTTACAATCAATTCAGTTTGTGTTGTTTGAACTGCTCTTCCGTTCCAAAACGCATAATTATAAAGGTACGCCACATACGCAGTCTAAATTTTGGATATGTGAAACAAATTATATAAGAATGTCACTCACTTTTTGCGAAATTTATCTTATTAAAACTGAAATCTGCATTTATACCCCACATGCAATTAGGGTCCTAAACATTTGTAATTAATTATCAACCCCATTAAAAGAAATATCACCACAGGGTGGCAGCGGTGAAGGTTCTTGCAAATCATACAGAAATATTTCTCAGGCTCAAACGAATTCGCGAAATGTTCGGACATTGCGTAGCTTTGCGATATTTCGAACTTAGAAAGGACAAACGTCAAATAGATAGTAATCGACTTTTTATTGCAATTTCACAAGATCACTGGCGACGAACGTTTAACTTGCGCCTGACACCGTAAATGATAGCCAGACGGGTCCGACGGGTGTCCGTGATCCGTCGATCTCTTCATGTCCTGGCGCGTTCACGTCAAATCGGGTCAAAGTGGCGTCTCTGCGGCTGGCGGGTCTTGATCTCCTGTCCTTGTTGGATGTAGGCGCAACTGAGGCAACAACAGGACGTCAGGCAGTCGCCGCCCACGCCTCCGTCAATGCCGAACTTGTCGCGTATCTTTTCGCGAACGACGACGTTCGCCAGGACGTTGAGAAAGCACACTGCTAGGGAGAGGCAACCGCAGAGGCAGCAGGAACTACCGACGGCCTCAGCGTTGCGACCGGCGACGATACACGGACAGCATATCGTCTTACACGTGAGGCCGACATCGTCGCAGCACCCACACACGCCGTGCTGCCACTGCGAGGTGAGACTCCTGGCGACCGAAGGAAGAACATTTAACGAGATTGCCACCTAGAGATTCAACTCTAGATGGCAGGTGGACTAGGAAGCCATTTGGCTTATCGAAAGTCCAACCTATCTATCTAAGTATACCCCACCCGTCTTAGGTATATGTCGATTTTATGTTTTAATATATTAACACTACTAGCACCTACACAATCAGCTGATAATCTGTTCCATTCGTTTACTGTTCTTTGTGAAAATTAAAATTTTCTAATATCTAGTCTACACTGTTTCTTTGCTAATGTAACTCCATGTTCTCTAGTCATTCTCTCTTCCTTGACTGTGAAAATAATATTTCTGTCAATATTTTCATATCCATTCAATATTTTAAACACCTCAATCTGATCTCCTCTCAATCTTCTGGTTTCTAGTGTTGTTAAACCACATTCTTTTAGACACATTTCATAACTAATATTCCTGAGTTTTGGAATAATTTTGGTTGCTCTCCTTTGTACTCTTTCTAGCATATCAATATCCTTCTTGCGATATGGCCTCCATGCTTGTATACAATATTCTAAGTGAGGCCTAACTATTGTTTTATACAGCGGTATTATTAGTTCTTTTTCTTTGTACACTATATTTCGCCTAATTAATCCAAGAATTTGGTTTCCCTTCGCTGCTGCAA
>JAODUO010000586.1:325000-360000 GCA_025642075.2 Ridgeia piscesae
GATGCATCTAGTGACATTAGTTGAAGCTTGTCAAATAGTTTCTGAATGTTGAACGCGGAACTGTAATCTACGAACAGGATGCGTGCATATCTGTTGGTAGGCTCGAAGCGCTACATCATAAAGTATAGAGCCAATGCAACAGCATCATCAGTGCATCGGTTGCCCATTTAAGCGATCTGGAATGGATCCATACTGGAGTTGCGACACGGTAGGGTCGGGCAGGCTGCTCGATACATACACAATCGCTCTTTCGACATCATACTTGGTTTTCTTGTACTGTGCATGGTCGCCGCTCTCATGAAAGCTCCCTCCTTCTGTTTCAGTTTTATTTTAAGGTTTCTGACGAACAACGGCTTATCGTTACCGAACATTACCAAAGTCTTTTGGGGAATAAACAGGTCCTAGCAGAAGCTTATGTGCGATGTCACAGTGTCTGTATATTCATGAATATGTTTTGACGAGTATTTAGTCCCAGTCCTTATATTGCTCAACAGCCTTGTATATGCAGAATGGACTCATGGTCCCAACGCTTGATATTGCAAACACATGATGTCACTCTTTTCTGTTTCTGGCGATATGAAGGCAGGAGGTAGACCACAGCGTGGTCGGAGAAGCCAAGAGGCTTCCCCTCTCTCATGGTACACTTGACATGGTGCTTATACTTTGGTAGACAGTGTAGTATGATTGAAATCACCAAGAATAAATTAGCACAAATGTGTCCGGGTTTGAGGTTTCCATGCAGATGATCTGATCAGCGATCGCAGAGGTAGCATTGGTCTGGGTGGGATGTACACACCCATCATGACAAGGGAGGTAAATTCTGAGCTCTCCGGCAGGTAATACGGCTTATATTTTATGATGAGTCTCAAGTTCAGGGGAGCAATTTGTAGACAAAACTGATGAGTCGTTGCACCATCACTGATTTATCATGAAACGCACTCATTCACCTTTCGATTTGCCTGATAGTTCCAGCGAGCGACCTAGAATGAAGGACAGCTGAGTCTGGGGTCAAGGGGACAAGCCAGGTGTGAAGTACTACACGGAACAGTAACTACAATCACGTCTCTCCTTAATCGAGTAGGACGTACAGTTCATCACGCTTGTTTTTTTTTTAGAGATCTTACATTTGACAGAGATATTCGAGGGAGAGGAGGGCGCGATAAAACAATCATATATACATAATATTATTGTTATAGATGTGTGTAACCACTTCCATGTTAATTAAATATAAACTATGGAGATATTTCAAATTTCATTATGTTCCAAAGAATGCAAATAAGCAACTTGTAGGCCTAGATCAACTATAATTATACTCACCAACATATCTCCTTAATGTAATATTAATGTAATGGGCGGTTCATATAATATAAAACTCTTATAGATAGTGTACAGTTCGAGCTTTCCTGTAGACGATGTGTTGGTACAGGCTCCTAGTGAATAAAAAACAATGCATCATTGCATATATTACTGTACCTAATTTACAATAGTGTTGTCACAGATATATACATATGGAAATTCTAGGTTAATGATATCCATTAAAATAGTACAATTGTGGCAGGCATGTTTTGGTGATGAGTGAGTAAAAATAGTGTTATAACCCTTTCTCAGCTGGTACGTACCTTCCCCCGATGATTATTTTGCCCTTTATGACTGATATCAACAAGGTTCGTAGACAAATACAGAAATTAAGCATATTCACTCTTTACAGTCAATAAATGGTTAATGCCAGATACAGAAGAATTGATCGTTGACAGATAAGCCAATTACCAGGTAGAAAGTATGCATTCATGTTAGCCTTTTTGTTAGGAATATCAACAGACGGTGTCGCCACACTGAGTAACTGTCGTTTCCGTCTATTTGTCGTATACTCATATATACTGGCCAGCCCGCGTGTCGAACACATCAATAAAAACACGCCTTTCCAATGTATGAAACAACGTTTGCCAAGTATACCGATTAACAAAATCACTTATTTCATTCGGCACTTGTGTAGAATTCGGACCCATCTCAATTTTGGTATCTTTACCAACATGTAATACTTGATTCTGTTAATTCAGTCATATAACATCATCTTGCGCATATTTATGATTTATAATTAGCAGACTTTTGAGTAACATACGTGACAATGGTAGGAGATGTGTGTCTGGTGATGTGTCGAGACAGTACAACAGTTGTAGGTGGTGAACCACGTCCTCCACATGTAAGTACACGGGCCAAAGCAAATCTGCATCATGCTTGGATTGTACCAGAAATTATTTAAATCAATATTTTGATGCAGTTCTTTTTTAAATCTGTGGTTTGATGTAAACATAAATCATAATTATCATAGTGTTTTCGCAAGTGAAGAAAACATCAAGTTTAGAAGAGTTTGGAGTGATCCATATGGTATGATGTTAAACAGGATTTAAATGCAGCTTGTTTTATATTTTGTCATATTGTAAAGGTTTAAAAGTATGTTAGTAATTCTGAAATTTCAGTACACAAAATGCAATTAGAAATTACCATTGCCAACTTGCCTTGCCATCATTCAATTTGTGCACATAAAAAGCTTATTTACATTTTTATTGACAACCGTGTTTTTTTCCATTTAAGGCCATACATTTTGAAACATGATTCAGTATTCCAACCAATAATACAATACGATATAACATGAGACATTACACCAGCATGCAATGACTTAATTTTGCAATCACACTTGTGCAACATTTACGTTCTTCAAGCCCTAAAGGATAAAACTAGGACTTATCCAGATCTTAAAATATTCATTAATCCTGTCTTAGCTGCATTGGAAATTGTAATGCGTAGTTGGCATAAACCTGCCCGGACAAGCATGGTACATCAATGTTACAATTATTTTATTACTGACATGTATAATGTCCGACTCATCAACGCAGTTTAAATTATTACTTTCTACTGCATTATTTTGTCTTGATATGTTCCGTACATGATTAGTACTTGTTACTCTTATACCTTATTGCTCAAGTGCTTATTTTTTGGCAAAGTTCTCATTACTTTAATATATATATATATATATATATATATATATATATATATATATATAATATATATATATATATATATATATATATATATATATATATATATATATATATATATATGCAAGTATAATAGTAAAAGTAATAGTAATATAAAATAATATTTACATTTTTAATAAGTAATGAATATTTATTAATATAAATATATTAATATATATATATATATATATATATATATATATATATATATATTACATCAAAGTATACATTACTTATTAAAATGTAAATATGTATTTTATCATTACATTTAATATTATGATATTCCGTCCATATGTGTCATATTTTCTATTTATGATGTCGTATATGTGTAGCAGCTCTGGGTTGTCATGGAAACTGTTTACTAATGGCTTCATAACACTTGAACAAGACTGAACAGTTCTAGTGTTTGTATGAGTACTTTCAAGAATACTCATGTAAGTACTCTCACAAGTACTAACAGATGAAGTAACCATTACACACTTATATCACATTAATCAAGTAGTTATTTGATAGATTTGCCCCAACCCTGGTTCTGTATTATGCAGTTCTGGAATAAACACATCTGAAAATGGTCAATAGGTTGGCAATGGTCAATGTTTGGTTAATCTCTTATTTTCCTGTTCGGCTAGCTGGTCAGTTATGTCCAGTTGTCCACTGCACTATTTGGTCATCTCTCTCTCTCTCTCTCTCTCTCTCTCTCTCTCTCTCTCTCTCTCTCTCTCTCCCTGTTTCCCACCCTCACTCCTTCCCTCCCTTTTACCCCATTCCACCCTCTTTCCATCATTCTGTTCCTCCCTCTCCCAACCCCCTCTGCCCTCCAGGAATGAACATGATGTCACATTATCAGGGTAGCTATTAACTGTGGTTGACTCGAGTCTCTACAATGACAGTGTGACACAGTGTGTTGTGCTGTGCTGTGCTGTGCTGTGTTAACTGGTGAATCCCGTCTGTGTTTGTAGAACGTACGCGTGTTGGAAGACAACTTCCATGGCATCATGCATGGCACCCCATGACAACTCATCACTCTCGAACAGGAGAAATCAATAAGGTAAATAAGAATGGCCTGGATTGACACCAACAGTGTCACCATTGTGAAGACACTACTGTGTACAATGCTACATCGGTCCTCTTTTAAAGTTACCATTGTACTCAAATGCTAATTGTATTACTCATCCAAGCAGTGTCAAGACTGGCCACTAGGTCTGTTGTGACTGTTTGGCGACGCAGCAGCCACGCAGGATTATCAAGCAAGCCTTCACATTAAAAAGAATTACATAATCAACATCACACCACCACCGAGCCAAATTAAAACTATCAAAAAACCATGGCCATTACTTAGCCACCAGGTGCTGCATCAACACTGCAGTGTCTCCTTTTACCACTGAGCAATTCGCATCTGGAATATGGTCCTACCACTTATTACTGAAATAGAAAACCCCATAGGTTTTCAAGCAGCAATCATGAACCTCCCCTTCACAACACCCAATCACCTAAACTGCCTGTAATGCAAACAAACAAAAATCTACTATCTAACGCATGTGCACAAGACGCACTACAAACTCCTGCGTTACCCTAATTTTGGGCTGTTTGGAGGAAACCACTGGAGACCGAGATCTGAGAGTAGCACTTTGATGGTGACTATAATAACAGGCACAGTCTATCAGCCAGCCAGCCAGCCAGCCAGCCAGCCACAGCAGTCAGGCAGCCAGGCAGCCAGGCAGCCAGGCAGCCAGGCAGCCAGGCAGCCAGGCAGCCAGGCAGCCAGGCAGCCGGACAGCCAGGCAGCCAGACAGCCAGACAGCCAATCAATAATTATAACAATAACACAGAGATGTCCATATACATACAATAACTGTAGTAACACAATGATGCTATGGTAATAGTCTTTCTAGATATATCGTTACTCATCTGATATTGCTCTAGTGACACTCTTGCTAGAGGTGTCATTACATGTATGACTACAGACTGATGTGTTCTCATAGATCCACTGACCGAGCGACACGCCAGGATAATGTCAGATGAAGATGAGGTGACCATGAGTGGTCAATTCAAAGTGTCAGTATGTGATCTTTGAGGTCAATTCAAGAGGTCAGTAGGGGCATATTGTAGTGGGTGACCAGATAGGGTCCTAATGTTGCAGTGTCATGGTGGTTAATATGACCCATGGTGTTGCAGTGCCATGGTTATTGATATGACCCTACAGTTTCAGTGCCACGGTTGTTGATATGACCCTAAAGTTTCAGTGTCATGGTGGTTGATATGACCCCTAATGTTCCAGTGTCATGGCGGTTGATATGACCCCAAATGTTCCAATGTCATAGTGGTTGATATGTCCCTAATGTTCCAGTGTCATGGTGGTTGATATGACCCCTAATGTTCCAATGTCATGGTAGTTGACATGACCCCTAATGTTGCAGTGCCATGGTGGTTGACATGACCCCTAATGTTGCAGTGCCATTGTGGTTGATATGACCCCTAATGTTGCAGTGCCATGGTGGTTGATATAACCCCTAATGTTGCAGTATCATGGTGGTTGATATGACCCCTAATGTTCCAGTGCCATGGTGGTTGACATGACCCCTAATATTCCAGTGTTATGGTGGTTGACATGACCCCTAATGTTGCAGTGTTATGGTGGTTGACATGACCCCTAATGTTGCAGTGCCATTGTGGTTGATATGACCCCTAATGTTCCAGTGCGATGGTGGTTGAAATGACCCTAAAGTTTCAGTGTCATGGCGGTTGACATGACCCCTGATGTCCCAGTGCCATGGTGGATGATATAACCCTAAAGTTTCAGTGTCACGGTGGTTGACAAACCACCTTCATACACCTGTATTTTCAAACCACCTTCAAACACTTGTAATGTCACACCACCTTCAAACACATGAGTCAAATATTTTACAAAACACAATAGTAAAGTTAACAGATTCTGGTCAGTTTGCTTATCTTGTCCCTTTTGACCAATCCCAAAAGTGACTTTAATAGTGACCTTGATACTGAAAATGAGCATAGATGATTAAGGTCATGTAGTTTTATATTTATTCAGTTCTCCTACCTCTGTTGTGTGAATGTTTGTTGATATATAAATATCATTAAACACATGCAACAGAGTCACACCGCTGTCTGTGTGATAAAGCCTTAGTAACATGAAGCAATGTACATACAAAATGGCAAAACGATGCATACAGTTTCATGCATATCCACAGTTTCACAATTTTGTCTGCAGATGGTGTTAGCCAGATTAATAGAATCGATAGTCATAATCTGTTCCATCACTGTCCTGTTTATATATATATATATATATATATATATATATATAATATATATATATATATATATATATATATATATATATATATATATGTAACATATATATATATATAAACTATATATATATATATATGTAACATATATATATATATATGTATATATATATATATATATATATACACGCACTATCGTAACTATAATGTTCATTGTATCTTTCTCTTTAGCCACATTCATAACCTCTGTCTCCTTTCTCTCTCTTTTCTGGCTCTCTCCCACCCGCCCTTCCTACCTCCCTCTCTGGGGTTGAATATTAATCCCTGCTTGTTTGGCAACCAAGGTGCATGCCATATATCAGGAAAGCATTAATATGATTGCATTAATACATATAAATATATATATATATATATATATATATATATATATATAAGTGCAAAGCATTTCCGAGATATCACCACAAAAACAGCTATACGTATGAAATGGAATCAATATGTGTGCACACGACATGTAGTGTTTGCATAAGGAACACCAGCAGGTTGTGAACCTGCCATATACAACATTGAACCAACATTACCAGAAACTGTGGAAGTGAACAAAATCGTTAGACAAACAGCTGACAGTGATTATGCATTATAACACAGTATCCTACACTCAATCAGTCACAGTTGTATGTTATACAGTTAGAAAAAGTGAATTGATATAATCTGACAGGAATAAACATGCACACACTCACTTTTCTGGATAAGACTGCTAACTGGTTTTCAGCTTCTTTCGCTTTTGTGGAAGCACATCTTTCGTCACCATAGCTGCCCCAACACCCTATTTGAATGCTTGTTTCTGTCCGGAACATTATAAATAACAAAATATATATATATATATATATATATATATATATATATATATATCGTGTATAATATATATACACATATAAAATTACATGTAATTGTGACTTCTTATATAATATATACAAGCTACGAGAAATAAATGTAGGAGAATATATATATATATATATATATATATATATATATATATATATATATATATATATATATATATGTATATATTTTTTATTATATTGTAGGTGCAGTTATTTACTGATTCAGTTTTAAAGACAATGTAATGATTGTATATCAGAGTATTTTAATATGTATAGGTAGTTCTGATTTCATTATTAAAAACACTGTTTTGTAATTATTATGCTCACCAGAACGGTTATTTGGATGAACGCTACATCAGAAATATATTATCATATATTGAACAAAAATGAATAATTAAATCCATCACAAAAATAAATATATTTTTCTGACTACATGAAAGTTGTCCAAGTTAAAATTAAGTAGTAATTACAACGCAACACATGCTTAGGGGTGAAAGTTCTGCATTTATAACAAATAATAGCTCGAGCGTTTTTATATATTTCAATCATATAGTTTTATAGTTTATATAGTTTCATGACACCGAGTTGTTATAAATAAAAGCACACACAATATTTGAATAGTGGAACAAGTATATCCATTAAATGTTATATGTAATCATAAAAAAGATTACCCTTTAAATATGTGATTATGAAAAAAAGGGATTCCGGAAGTGGGAGACACTGGGTACATAGCCTATAGTACAATCTAATGCACTACTGGGGCCAGCGATACCTCATTGGTTGCTCCTTACAACGCTCACTGGTGAGGTGAGCGTCACGACCTTCAACCCTCACAACTGAAACGTGCCACGAGAAAGGGAGGACATGTATCTGCCCCTAGACCCGGTTCGCCAAACCGGTTGTGACCTCCGTAGGATGAGCGTCACTGATACACACCACTGTCACACGGCATCGAGTACGCAACAGTTGCAATGAGGGTTGACGTTTTCTTGCTATATATGCTACGACGACCGTTTTCTGGTGAAATTGTGGTTTCAACTTGTCAGACACTTGAGCTGATATATTTATATCCAGAGAAGTTATTCATTAGATTAAATGGCATTATAACCTCGACTATATGTTATATTATAGCATACGGTACACGGAAGGACGACACGGAAACAATATGGCGCACACTAGGTCCGCTCTTAATTTTTATTGATATCTTTAGCAAATGATTAAGTTATGTTTACATTCAGAGGAACAAACACCGGGTTGCAATACTACCAACAATAGTTCATATCGTGCGCGGAATGTAATTTACATCACATCAATGCGTTGGAAATAATTGTAAAAATGAGAGTCTACTAATACTATTTATACGATAATTAAATTATCTGGGTCGTTTCGTGATTTAATTATTACATGTGGCTATCAGTTTCCCACAATGGAGTGGTGATCACTGTAGAAGATACTTTATTAATACTATGTTCCCACCACTGCTCTTAAAATCTTGTGATGACCAACCTTCCACAGTGTCGTTTTTTAGTCCATCTGTTTGTCGCAGTTGCACACTGAACCAATCCTTACGTAGGCCAGTACGCTTGTTACACAAATCCCGACATCAAGCTTGAAGCTTGAAATCTTTGCTGCTAGAACTTGCGTACGTTGTGTGCCGAAATCACAAAGCATACACACACGAGCAGTGCTGCCTTTCTACGCTATGCCCTCCACTGTGGTGCGCACTAAGACTACACTACCTCGACAAATGTTGTTACGTAAGAGGAACCAAATCCATTCAAACCCTCTGACTGTAGTCAGTGGACGACACGATACTGCATTGTGTGTGTATTACAATGGTGTAATCGTTCGTTTCAAATATTGGAACGCTCAAGTAAAGCCGCTGTAACACCTTACTATATTGTTCGTGTCAAAGCAATGAATTACGGATAGAGCTAGCAAACACGTACTAAGATTAACAAGTAAGAGATATCCAGCTGAACTAGGTAATGCGATACATTTGGGGGAGGGGGAGGGGAGAGTGAGAGGAAGAGGGAGAAGGAGAAGGGAGAGGTGAGAAGGGGAGAAGGAACGAGAGCAAAAGTCGGATAGCTTAGCAAGTAGATTCATAGATTCATTCATAGATTCATTCGTAGATTCATATGATGCAATCCCACGAGAAATAACAACGGCAACATTTAGGTGGATGGGAGTTCCAGGGGGAGGTCAGTATGGTAGAGGGGACGTATGAGGACACGAAAATCATGGTGCTGTGTGGACCGGGAGTGTCAGGAGAGTTCAACGTAAATGTTGGCCTGACACAGGGAGCGCCTTGAGCCCATTGTTATTTATTGCTGTGGTGGAACTGATCAGCAGGAAGATTCATACAAAAAACGTACTCCGAAAACTATCATACTCAGATGACTGGCAGTAGTAGCGGATGGGGAAGTAGATGTCAAATATCTGCAGATAAAATGAAAATATATGTTCAGCAGACATGTACTGAGAGTAAGATTGGAGAAGACAGAGGTAATGTAGATGGGATCCGACCTAGATGGAAAGAACAATAACTAAACCTGGACGGGTAGAAGCCGAAGCAGACACAGTTTAGTTTGTCTACCTGGGTGGAGCGATATGTGGATATGGCAATTCGCTAGTCTCAACAAGGAAAACACCATTGGTATGTGGCTTGGACGCTGGCGAGCATGTTCAGATGAACCAGTTGATTTAAAATGGTTTAATGATTTCCAAAACAAATTGAACCAACATGACAGACACCGATAAAAGGACTTCGAGAACGTTATTTCTAAATTCGCAAAATGTGTGAAGTTATACGGGCAGGAGAAGTTTATCGTTTAGAGGGAAAAGTGTTGTCTTGCAAATTGTGGTGTGCAGCTCCAATTTGTACATAGGGAGTTTTATCTTAGGGCCAAACAAGGTGAAACAAATTGAACAAATTAGCATGTTTGTTTATTTGGTACAGCAAACACGAAGATTTGGAAAGTGAATCGCTATTAAACACATTTGCGAATGGAGGTAATAACTATTGTCGACTGCAAAGAGAACCCCCAATTTTGTCGTACTGGATGTCTTATTAACATTACCCTTAAAGGGCAAAAAAAGGCAACGGTTTCGTATCATACACTTAATAGAGTTTATACAAACTAACAACTTCCACATATACTCAATTTTTTAACGTTAGCGGTTTACTCAGAATGTGACCTTAAAGTCTAAAAATCTAACGAAATCCATGATGGCCTAGACACCACCATCTTAACCGGTGACGTATTCGTTTGGCTTGGTCTGGCCTATAAGCGCGCGGCATTCTAGGTTTCTGCTGAGGCCGGTCAGCTTCCTGCGACGTCACTACGCTTGCCTACGGCACAGCAACATCGAGTCTTCGTCTAGTTGGCGTGACATGTAGCAGCTGCTTAGACCTAAATCATCAGTTGATGGAACAAGATCCAACAAAACGTCGCCGACCGTCGTCTTCTTAAACCCGGGGCGGTGCTGACAATATTTAGCCATTGATGGACCTAAAAGGCTAAACCGTCGGCGTCGAAGCAACGCATATATCAAGCTGGCCGATACTTCAATGATCAGATCGCAAGAAGGTTAGTATGATGTACTATTTTTTATGTGGTATAACGTTTGTATTTAATAGTGTTTTTGCAGACGTCAAGCACACGTAACGTTTCTGTCCTGTTAAAAGTAGTGTTGACCTCCGCAGACCGGCTATCGATTGATGATGGCTCGATCATCGGATGTGTTGACGATGCCCGATGCCGATGCCGTCGATGACAGCTAATCTGTTTTTATGGTATCACGTCCACATGTGTAAAGACTAAGGTATACTTGAACCAAGCTAGGACATTAGCACAATATATATCATCGCAGAATTTAGTACAATGCAGAATAAATAATTTAGCCTTTAGAAGAAACTTGAATAACTGAACTTGAACATTACACGTCTCATGGGTGATAATATGTCATCGGCGGAGGGGCCGTGGCCTTGGATTGTCGTTGGCACTTCTTCGTAACTTCCGCTCATAGTGACATAGACATTTATTTCCATCGATGTGAATGTAGGCTATGTCAGAGTAAGGTGACATTGATTAATACAGCTAGTAAAGCTTATGATCAGTGTGTTCAGATATGTGCTAAGAAACAATGAAAATGTTATGATGTTGAAAACTAGAAATTCAGTCAGTATTTATTTAAACATTAAGTTTTTACAAAGTTTTGTTAGTTGCATTTTTCTGTTAGTTTCCAATTATGAGATACACACCTGACTATATTTATCATAGTTTTATTAAGTTTTTGCATGCACTTTGACACCCCACTTTCAAAATTAGTTTCACCTTCGAGTAGCAGTATTTATGACTGTTTAATGGCTGGTGGAATTCAATGATTGTTTGAAATCCATGGACAGTTGCTGCATGCATGTTTTAAACTATATCTTCATTTAAACTACTCATTTTATCTGCAACAAGTTGTGTTTATTTTGATGTTTTATTAGCTTTTTAGATGTGACGTCGGTATATCCACTGGTTAAAGATCTATTGTCACATGTATGTGATAATTGAAAAAAAAAGATAAGTTTTATTCTAGATAATTATAGAGTGAAAATTCATACACTTGATTGATATTGTCTGCTGCATTCTCACATTATGGCTGTGTTTCTCACTTTCTGGTAATCTCGTATGAATAACCAGGGGAAATGCCAATTAGGTGATGATGCAATGAATTATTTCACGTTCCTTTGTTGTTGGTTACAGAAAACAGTGATTGTCACATTGTGGCATCCACACGCATGTGCACACGCTGCAATTGTTGATAAAGAAGATATGACAATGTATCTGGAGCAAAGTTCAGCAGGATTCAATGCCCTGCCTGAAGTCAGTCATCACAGCACGGCACTTTCTGGGAGCCATTCCCTAGCTCACTAAATTCTGTCATACTGGACAAGTGGAGGTGTATCAGAGTTACCTGCCCCATGAGACAGCACTTCTATGAAGGTATGACAGCAGTCGTAACTACAAGGGGACTTTTGCGACAAGGGGACTTTTGCGATAAGTTGCATTTGAATCCCTGCTTGTACAGTTCTCTTCACATTGCACCAAGGTGTATAAAGTAGCACATAGAAATTGCAGTATTGCTTCATATTTCTAAGATAATACAGGTATGGCATTTGAATGTTTGAATGAACTCATAGTAACTGTGTCATGGGTGGACAAAACACAGCTGTAATCAGTTACTGTGTACACTTATGAATACAGCTACTTGTGTAATTAATAACTTCTCTGCGAGCGAAGACAGGGAACTTTGTCCTGATTAGGTGGCTGGTGCATGCAGGCAGTACTCGATGAACACTCCGGCCCAACTTGCTGTGAACCCACCAGTAAACTGCCTGAGCAACCTGAAATAAACGTGTTCAGATAAATATACATATGACATTGTAAATAAGATGAAAATTAATCAATGATCCTTTTAATTTAGAATATATCATTAAAGACACACCCCATTTCAAAAATGTGGTGCTTTTTAAGAAAAACATAAAATAAATGTGTGGCTGTATTATAGCATATTGCATCTAATGTTGACAATATGCAGTTTGTGTGCCATTAGAAACTATTGAGGATCTATTTCTATAATTGGAATAAAATGAATTAGGGTATTGTTAGTAAGCTCAAGAAATTTTTATTAATTTGATTGAACCATTCTGAAAGCTGTCAAACATAAACATCTTGTCTAAAACCTCTAATGACAACTCCAGTCCCTGCATTCACATACTTGGGTTGTCATCTCATAATGGATAACCAGAGAAAATGTCAATTAGATTAGTATCGTGAAAAGACTACGCACTATAATTTACTCTATGATCCATTCTATTCTTTGGGCAGTAGTAGGAACTATGCACTATGTTCACAAATATACCTGCCATTTTCACTACATAAAAATTATAATGGTTCCATGTGTTGTATCTATAAGTAATGATAACTATTATTTATTTATTTATAGTGTTACTTTGTTTGATGTTGTATTGTTGCTTCTTATGTGATGCATTAACGTTTATTGCAACATAATTATATATAAAATGTATGCACAGTATACTTACTTGTTTGTTGATGGATCTAGTTGCCAGTTATCTATCTGTATATGGTTCAGTGCAACCAATACATTCCGAAGCACCAAGAATTTCAAATCCGACTTTTCGTAATACACAGCAGTCCACCTGTAATAAAAAATCGAACATTAAGAAATGTTTTATGTGAATCATTGCAAACATGGAGTATAATTCTGAATGAACATAATTTCACAAAGCATGAATTCTGACACATTCCCTGTATTCATCTCGTCACTAATATCTCTGGGTTCTTTGAAACAAACTCATTATCTATGTTTATATATGACTCCATAAGACACATGCAAAATTATGAGAAGATAACCCTGATGTTTATGTTCAAATAAAATAATCGTAACTGCCTGCCATTGCTGTGTAGGCGGTGCATTTAGATCATGATATATGAATCAATATAGCTGCTGTTATTACAAATGTGATGGGTGTCCACACCTGAGGGATGCAAAAAAACAGCAAGGTACTGACTATTCATTTGTATGGATTTTTTCTCACAATAGACACACCTGCACAATTGTGGGACCTGATTCATTTAATTTCATTGGAACTATTCAATACAATTTATGTTAAATGATAAACCCCACCAAGTCTTAACAAATGTGTTATTACCATAAAACGTAATAAGTGACACATACTTAGTCTAATAGTTGAATGCGGCAAGCCTGAGCCTGAGGTCACTGAGGTGACCCGGCTGGCCCAAGCTAAGCGATCATATTTCGCTTGTCATAATAATACGATCATTACGCAGTCCGGACCTCAGGATAATAATATTTAAGCAATAACAATAATAGACAACTTAATATTTACCTTCATCAATATGCTCCGCGCGTTGCCGAGTTGCAGCCATTTCATGACAGCAGACAAACTTGTCACCGCATCAAATTCAAGATCAACAAATTGGTTCGGCACCGCCACCAGTTTTGTCTGCTAGTTTTGTTTTTTGTACTTTCAGCTGCTTCCCGTGTGTCTTTCTTTTCGTTGTCACTCGCCTCTAGTGTATCTTCCAATACGTGCCTTTGTCTTTGCGGCTGGAATCTATATCCAGATACTTCTGCATCTGTTAAATGATCCGATTTAGATAATCCATAACAAACACGCCATTTTTATTTTTCTCTGCGCACAGCGCCTCCAGACGGATTTATGAATAACTAATCTGTGGAGAGGCCTAAGCTTACTGACGTCATTCTTCGTCGACAATGGCGTAGCTCATAGTATTTCGATGGCTGGGTGTTCAAAAATATTGTTCAGGTAAACCGCTGGCGTTAAGAAATTGAGTATGTGTGGAAATTGTTACTTTATATTAACTCTATTAGGTGTACGCCATGAAACCGTTGCCTTTTTTTGCCCTTTAATGCAATATGGTTTCACACGTTTCGCCGTAATAAATCAATACCTACAACTGCGTACAACGTCAACGACGTGTTCTTTCTTTTCACTAATTTATTAAAATAATGCATCTGAGCCATGGGCAATCTATACAAACACGAATTACAAAAGTGACAACTATGAGCATAAAAGCGATGTTTGCCTTGCGTATCAAGGCCGATTTTAACAATTTAGTAGACAAAGGTACAATTATCATGTATTGGTGTCGAGACTATGCCCTTGTGCGAGTTGAACGAAATGTCGTTATGTTCTGCTCCGCCTTTACCCACCTTAACAGTGACAGTGTTGGTTCAAGTCCGGGCAATCTAGTCGGGGTAACAAGTCGTCAATTGATGCCTCCTCGACGATTTTCAATGTAATTCACGTTCTCAGCAACATGCGTTCTTCCGAATTAAACCAGTACTTACAACATTATCTGATTAGAACATGTTAAATGCGCTTCTTTGGACTTTGCGTTGCGCGCAACATAAACGGCACATCGCTTGATCGTTCGATGTACAGCCACCCGTGCGCTCACAGTCAGTGCCGCGCCCCACGACCGTCGCCCGGTAAAACATTACGCAACATGTGCGATGTACGGGAGCGACAGCAACCGATGTCGCTTCGATCGGCGCAGCAACTTGTCTCCTGTTTCGGCCCCTTCTTTTCACACCACGAAGTGCTGGCCCAGGGAATATGATCGGGCAACCGGAACGTGTTTACAAACACACCGAACGCTGATATAATCATGTGTATTAGTATATACAAATACACAGTGCGATGTGTACATATTGAACTTTGCAGATACTGTGCAACGTGACGCATATGCAGTAGTCCCCTTCTTATACGGCCCCCTCGTCTTCGGCCATCCGGATTACACGGTCACTCTTTTTTGCAATAGAGTTTTTTAGTATAAACTACCCCTCATCAGCGGACACCCGGCTAACGCGGCCAATGGTCAGGGTTGCATGAAGAATCTTCCCCCATTAGCGGCCAATCGGTAGTAGTAAATTGTGATGTAAACCATAGTGTACTAATGGTGTTTACTGTAGTAAACCATAGTCAATTGTGATGTAAACCATAGTGTACTGTGGTGTTTACTGTAGTAAACCATAGTAAGTGGTGTGGTGTTTACTGTAGTAAACCATAGTAAATTGTGATGTAAACCATAGTGTACTACGGTGTTTATTGTAGTAAACCATAGTAAAATGTGGTATTCACTGTAGTAAACCGTAGTAAAATGTAGTATTTACTATAGTAAACCATAGTAAAATGTAGTATATACTATAGTAAACCATAGTAAAACGTGGTATTCACTACAGTAAACTATAGTAAAATGTAGTATTTACTATAGTAAACCATAGTAAAATGAGGTATTCACTGTAGTAAACCATAGCAAAATGTAGTAACCATTAACCATAGTAAATGGTGATATAAAGCATAGTAAAACGTGGTTTTCACTCTAGTAAACCATAGTAAAATGTAGTATTTACTATAGTAAGACATAGTAAACTGTGTTGTAAACCACAGTAAAATGCCAGAGCAGCTCTGCGAATTTCTGTTCTGGAAATAAGAATTGTTTCCGCCCATATAGCCAGAGCAGCTCCGCAGTTCGATCTTATAGCAGTTTCCTCGTCACGATCGCCTAAATCAGTCAAAAAACGATACCAGGGCATCATGTGTATCTGAAATAATTACTAAGTCGACAAGTGTTCGCTAAAAATATCGCTAACTGGCCGCGCATGTATATCACCATCAATCCATTTCTGCTCTGGCAATAAGAATTTTCTTCCGCCATTATTGCCAGAGCAGCTCTGGCAATAGTCAAGACGTACTAGTTATGCATTATTAGTATTATTATGTTTAAAGATACAGTAATTGTAATGTTTTTCTTTTTAATATACCATAATTTATTTACGTGCTGTTCTTAATATGTTAGACATTATATTTATATCTTAATTACTTATTATATAATCGTTTTAATTTCAATATCATAATAATATCATACGTACATGAACAATTTAGTTTTATTCCATTTAGGGGCAAAGTGGATCAAAGACAAATTGATATATGTTTTCCTTTCACTTAAGACTAAGACTATAATATATGCTACAAAAACAAATTATTCAATAAACGGATATAATATTGAAATATACGAAATTATATTTTTTTAAACCGATTAAAATTCCACTTTGCCCATGACATTCACTTTAGGACAAAATGAATGTCACGGGGCAAAGTGAAACGTTATTTTGCTCCGATGGGATGAAACTTATTTTGCCCAAAACAATGTCCATGTCGATGTATCAAATCGCCATAATTATAAATTTGTTTAATGTGCCTGTATGGTTAATCGTGCTAGGCCTACTGTGGTTGTAAATGACAGATTATATTAACTTATTGGCTGTGATTTTCTGTTGGCAAACACCTTAATTAGCTTCTGTCACAGCTGTGTATTCCAGGAAAAATCCAAAGTATAATTAATGTCTCCGGCCTGTGTTCCTGCGCAATCCTCGCGTGCCCACTTACTGCATGAAGACATTTGATGCACTCTTCACCATTCATAACACAGCTACAAACAAAATATGCATATGACATCCTTAACACTCTCCTATAGCTTTCACCAGCCTTTCTTCGCGATGTCTTTTGATAAAAAAATATCAATTAATCTATAAAACTCGCTCGCATCGTCTCAGAGCTTCCTTTGCCACGTCATTGCCCTCTTTCCTGACCCTTCGAGCACAATTGGCTTTAGGAATGTTATAACTCACGGCTCTCTCTCCTGGCCATATAGTCGCGCGCACGGGCATGCGTGTGTGAGTGCACGCGCTCGCGTGTGTGTGTGTGTGTGTGTGTGTGCGTGTGTGTGTGTGTGTGTGTGTGTGTGGTGCGTGCGTGCGTGCGTGGTGTGTGTGTGTGTGTGTGCGTGCGTGCGTGCGTGCGTGCGTGCGTGCGTGCGTGCGTGTGTGGTGTGTGTGTGTGTGTGTGTGTGTGTGTGTGCGTGCGTGCGTGCGTGCGTGCGTGCGTGCGTGCGTGCGTGTGTCCGTGCGTGCGTGCGTGAGTGCGTGCGCGCGCGTGCGTGTGTGCGTGCGTGCGTGCGTGCGTGTGTGTAATTAGTAACCAAATTTCAAAGAAATATCACTACAAGGTGACGGCGGTGAAGAATGTTGCAAATTATACCGAAACATTTTCAGTCGCAGATTCTCGCTCAAACGAATTCGCGAATTGTTCGGACGTTGCATGGTTTTGCAACATTTCGAACACAGAAAGGACAAACATCAAATCGATCGTAATTGACTTTTTATTTCAGAGATGACAGGATCACTGGCGATGAGCGCTGAACATGCGCCGGAAACCGTAAATGATAGTCAGATAGGTCCGGCGGGTGTCCGTGTTCCGTCGATCTCTTCGTGTTCCGGCGCGTTGGCGTCAGACCGGGGCAACCGTGCCAGTCTGCGGCTGGCGGGTCTTGATCTCCTGTCCGTGCTGAATGAAGGCGCAACACGTGCAACAGAGGGCAACCAGACAGTCGTCGACCGCGCTTCCGTCGATGCCGAATTTGTCGCGTATCCTTCCGCGAATAATGGCCGTCGAGTAGATATTGATGTTGTCACATGCCATCAAGGAGAGTAAGCCACAGAGGAGGCAGGGTTCGTCGACGGCCGCTGCGTTGCGACCGGCGACGATACACGGAAAGAATATCGTCATGCACGTGAGTTGCCGGTCGTTGCAGCACCCGCACAGGCTGTGCTGCCACTCGGTGGGGTGTTTGCTGGCGACGGAAGGAAGAACGTGCGTGTGTACACCAGACATGGTTAGTATGGAGTTCCCGTTCAGCCTAAAGAACTAGCGGACGCAAAACTACGTATGGTGTATAAAATGACGAATTGGCCTAGTGCGTATAACAGCGAATCAATACCTTATTCGTGTAATCATAGTCACTAGGAAACAACATATTATTGCCATTCGAATTTGGAAATATATATCGATGGAAAAATAGGATGTCTTCGCATTTTAAGAAGCTCTCCGTTACATTTGTTTTCGGAATTGGTATGAATAATTAGTACTCCGAGATTGTTCATGAACTGCACTACCGTTTCAGAGATAGACCTCAACCTAAAAATGATGTTCACAGAACAGCAATATTTTTAACATAACATGGTCAAAGAGAAAGAATATGGAAGTTGTGAAGGTCTCGGTTTAAATGTCTTTAATTGTCATTTGTAATCAACGAGCATCATTTAACAATCATGGCTCCTTGCTTCACCCTATCGGGGAGCATACACTATTTCGTCACATCTTTCCCCTCAAAACAAACAAGCAAACAAAAAATAACACATGTATCAACGCAATTAACTGCAACTAATATTTATTGCAATATAAACATTGCACTGCAAACAAAAATGTTAATTAATATTCGTTCAAAGTCCAAGTAGATTTGCTACATCAACCGATAAGGTCACAAAGTCATCAGCAGAAATCTATTGTTGCTAGTCCCAAAGTTATGAATTAATATTCACAATCGAAAGTTTCAAAGTCCTAGTAGATTCGCAACATCAACAGACATAGCCACGAAGTCTGACATTCGCTGTACGCAAACGCTTTGAACTTCTGTGTGCTGGAGATTCATTCTTCAGATTTGCTGTTGTGTCAACTACTGGATGCTCATCAGGAACCGCCTGCTCGTCTGGCTCTTCTGCACGCATGTCTGACTCATCAGCATTGCCCAAGTGCTTGTTCAACTGTGGGTCTTGTGAGAATTTACGATGTGATTTCGACGATAAATATTCGGACCAACTCAGATATCGTATGACTTGGGGCCCGGTTCGCCCTCGCAGGTTCCATGGGTCCAAGTCTCCTCTCTTGGCATTCGAATACGTACATTAGCACCAGTGGTCAGATCTGATATTGGACGCGAGTGTGCGTTGTCGTACTGTTCATGCTTTGCCTTGGCAGCTAACAGCGCACGATTGTCATTCACAGTGGAATGACGCGGCTCTAGCAACGGAGCAGCCATGGGAAGCAACGTCTTGCATCTGCGGCCCATCAGTCTCTGTGCTGGACTCGTGCCCATATCCTCGGCAGGGAGAGCTCTGGATCTTCCGATGTTGCGTGTCTGATTTGCTGTAGTCGTTCAGCCGCGACAGGTAGCAACATGGTTGTATCAATGTTCTCCACGGATGGCCTTCTGTCACAAACATTCACTGGCAGTTAGGCCCTGCTCAGAGCATCAGCCAAATTTATGTACCCTTATGGTATACAACTTTCAGGTTGTATCTTTGAAGCCTGAGCAGCATGCGCTGAAGTCTCAAGGGCGACCCAATAAGTGGTGTCTCGAATATGGACTCAAGCGGCTTGTGATCTGTCTGTGTGGTGAGTTCGTCTCGACCATACACATATGCGTCAAACCTCTCACACGCATACACGATTACTAGCAGCTCTTTCTCAATCTGAGCATATCTGGTTTCAGCTGACGTCAGCGCTCTGGACGTAAACGCTACTGGTTGTCCCATCTGAATCAGCGCTGCACCAATGGCAGACTGCGAGGCGTCGCATTGTAGTGTGATTTCATCCGCCAGACTGTAGTACCTCAGTACTGGAGCACTGGAATCCGCATCCTTGATCTGCTTGAATGCTTTCTTCTGTGCCGGTCCAGTCTGTGTCCTGGCGAGTTAGTTCTCTCAGTCAACCTCGGAACGAACTTTGAGAGGTAAGTTACCATGCCAACCAGTCGCTGTACTGCTGTTACATCCTCAGGCTCGGGCATCTCAACAATGGCACCCACCGTGTCGAGTTATATTTTCAGGCCTTCGCCTGACGCCACATGTCCTATGAACGTGGCTTCCGTCTGGCGCAGCTGAAACTTGTCTGTGTTCAGTCGTACATGCCTTTCTTCACAGCGCTCTATGAACCTGAGTAGGTTCTGTTCGTGATCCATGATTCCAGCCTCCATGGTTGATCCACAGCCAATCACTGCAAAGTCATCAGCCACCACTTCCACTCCCGCGAGTCCCTCGATCCGTTCGTGCTTTTTCCTCTGGAACACTTCTGGCGCACTACTGATTTCAAACGGCATCCGCTTCCAAAGATACCGTCCGAAAGGCGTGTTGAAAGTTGTCAATAGGGCTCGTCATCTAAGCAAATGTGCCAGAACCCGCTGCGGACATCTAATATGGCGAAGACGTTGCCGCCATGCAATCGCGTCGCGATCTCTTCGATAGTGGGAAGTGGATAGTGCTCTCTCTGAACAGCAGGTCCTTTGGATGCAGGCAATTCCTCAAATTCCCATTCTTCACGAAACTGAGTACCTCCATGGATATCGTCAATGATGATTGACGATATCCCTGGAGTTGGTGTTGTCACAGGAGCCAGAACGTCCTGTTCTACCATTTCGTTCAGTGTCGTCTGTAGCTTTGACCTGAGTGCCACCGGAACACGTCTCGGTGCATGTTGCACAGGATCTACGCCGGGATCCAGGCGGATGTGATAGTTGCCGTCCAGCTTGCCTATGCCATCCGCAAACAAATTTGGAAACCTAGACACTAACTGTTCCTTGGTCAGTGGATCGTCAGCATCCCTGACAGCGAACATAGGTCGATCACCTGTCACAGGACGATTGACGTCATCAGAGTCGAGCACTTTGATGAGCTGCATGCCAATGCAGGCTTTGTGTCCAAGAAAGGGACGAACATCTGCTTCTACTAAGTGACACCGCAGTGTCCCACGTGATACTAGCAGCATGAACACACCACTACTCATGAAACTGCACTGGTATCCCATGAAACAATGCGGTCAGTACTCAATCCTGTTATTGGCGTTTCGTATACAACATGGACTGGCGCCACCTTACATCGCTGGCCTACTCGAACAAAGAGGCAGTAGAGTGTTGCACTCAATCTCGAACAATGGCCTGTACGTGCCGCCATCTAGCAGCTAATACGGCGTCAGAACTTTCTAATATCTGCTGCACGACTGTGGCACTATTCCAGAAGAGATGACATGAAAAATATGTTGCCTCGTGACTGTTGTAATCTCATCTATCCCGGCCTGTGTATGGAATGTAGACACCTGTCAGTTGATTTATTTTTTATTTTATCTATTATGTCTTACACTATTTTACATAACGTCTTCATTCATTTGTTATCAGTATACCCTTTATTTTAATAATCTTCTTTAGCTGTAACTTATCTAAGTATTAATATTTATACATATATTGTGTATTGTCATTAACATATAATATTAATCTTATGGAACTTACTAATATTATGCATGTATTCTTGCGCAGACAATTATATACTCACAGCACCTCCGAATGGATTTTATCTACATCTATGGCGCTAAATCAATGTTATTATTATTATTATTATTATTATTATATAGTAGTAGTAGTAGTAGTAGTAGTAGTAGTAGTAGTAGTAGTAGTAGTAGTAGTAGTAGTAGTGTAGTGTGTGTGTACGTGTGTGTGTGCGTGCGTGCGTGTGTGCGTGCGTGCGTGCGTGAGCGTGCGTGCGTGAGCGTGCGCGTGCGCGTGTGCGTGTGCGCGTGTGCGCGTGTGTGTGCCGGCGCTGGTATACACAAATCCACACAAACACGCACGCACACACAAACACACTTATGTATAATTTGTATTATGTCAACCCTTTGGAGTAACGTGTAATGCACTGGTCTTAAAAGGTACAGAAAATCGACACATACAAGACGGCAACCTCCGTTGTCTTCGCGTCTGTATCCCCCCGGTCCATGGTGGGCTCGATAGGCCCACCGGTCTTGGTCTTGGTCTTGGTCTTAGAATCGGCCGCAGTACTGTCTATGGTGGGCTTGATAGAAGCCCTGGTCTTGGGCATGGTCTTGGGCATGGTGGAATCGGCCTGAGTACAGCCAGACGCCCCGGCAGCGCAGCGGTTTTTCCTTCGGTCTACTGTTCAAAAAACGATTACGTCATCGTTACGTCAAAAACAGATGCGACTTTAAACTAGAAATATAATACAGCGGTGATGAAATCAGACGGAAAAACAGTCCGGTTTTGCATAGTTCACTGACCCATGTAAGTCTCGCGCTCGAAAACGAGGTTGGGGGTACTTGGGGGCAGGAAATCCATTTTCTCCATGTTAAAATATATGATTTTGTGTTGTTGTTCGTTTTGGTAATCGGAATCTCCTCAAACTGTGTTTATAGTTTCATTTTCCGAAGGATAATTACAAGCAGAAACAGCGGGACACTTTGTCGGTAAGAATGATCATAGTATTTTAATCGATTATTATGGTGGCATCTGTGGCTTTTGTGTTTAGCTATCTCAACAAGTAATGAAGAATGCCATATTTCGCGCACTTCTATAACCTATTTTGTGGAAAATAGATATATGTGTTATGATTATGTGCATTAAAACAACTTGTCAGAACTGTGAAACCACAACCTACAACAATGCAATATTCAAAGGTTTGTCTATCAAGAACCATAATCCATTTTATATGTATTTTGTTTATCATTATTATTATTATACATTTGTTTAATCTTATTATGAGACACATATGACATATTAAAATGTAATTTAAGATAAGAAAGCTATAACAAAAGATATTTATGACCTGATTTTCTTAGTATGATGTAACAGAAACGGAGCTGATGACTAAAATCCATATTGTATCAGCCATTGCCTTTATGTAAATCTACCATCCTGGCGGTATCATTGCAGTCCAGAAATGTACTGCTACAATATATTTGGGATAAGCCACAAGACCGATATTCTAACAACTGATTCTAACAAACTATTACAGTTATAGTTGCCGAGTAATGAAAATAAACTAAAGCGATTAGGGAAGATTTTGAGTGATTATTATATTATGGTAATCGTTTTAGTACAATAATTGTAAGGCTGGATACCAGTAATACCGCTCGGATGGCAGGTTTACGTAAAGGCAAAGGTTGAAAAAAAACATGGATCATGGTCATCAGCTCAGTTTCTGTTACATTATACGAGGAAAATCAGGTCATACCCACCATGTGTTATAGCACTCTTATATTAACTAACGGATTTTACATTAAGCTGTCATTGACATAGGGATTTACGTAGCGCAGATAGCGTTAACGATTTTAAGCCGTGTGTCTTTTCACAACAGTTCGGTAAGCACTTATATTTGACAAGTTGTCTAAATGCACATAGTCGTAACACATATATGCAATTGCCCCAAACCAGGTTGTACTGCGAGAAAGATGGGATTCTTCATTACTTGTCTAGATCGCCAAACACAAGTAGCCGCGCGGATGCCATGGCAACCACCATAATAATCGATAAAAATGTATGATTTCCGTGACCATTCCTACCGGCAATGTGTCTGACTGCGGCTGTTCATAATTACCCTTCGGAAAATGAAACTATCAAAACAATTTGGGGACAGTCCGATTATTACAGCCAAAAACAAAGTAAAGTCCTATCTTTTAACATGGGGAAAGGCAAATGGGACCTCTTTGTATATATGTAAGTTCTTATATAACGCAGTATCCGGCCCTCAGTACTGCTCAAACGGCTTTTACACTTCAAACACCGTCTCAACTTATATGGGAATCATCCAGCCAAATGCTATAATTAATGTGCGAAGGCTGCTCGTACACATATCCACCACTGTCTATAGGCAGGTATTCATTTATACAACTGAATGAACTGGAGAAATGTAGAGTGAAATAACTTGCCCAAGATGTTAACACCGCAGCACAGTTGTGTTTTACAGTCTATTCCCTTTATATATGTTGCACTGCTCTTTCGTTTGAAAACGTCAAAACGGTCGTAACGAACTGTTTATGATGACTTCATTAACGAGATCACAGGGAGGGGCGATGAGCGTAGAACTTACGCCGGATATCGTAAATGATAGTCAGACGGGTCCGGCGAGTGTCCGTGTTCCGCCGATCTCTTCATGTTCTGGCACGTTGGCGTCAGACGGGGCAACTGTGCCAGTCTGCGGCTGTCGGGTCTTGAACTACTGTCCCTGCTGAATGTAGGCACAACGGAGGCCACACGCGGACATCAGGCAGTCGCGTACTACGCTTTCATCAATGCCGAACTTGTCGCGTATCTTTCCGCGAATGACGATGTTCGAGAATATGTTGATGTACGAAAATATGCACAGAGCGAGGGCGTCGTTGAGGCAGCAAGATTCGCCAACGGCCTCTGCGTTGCGACCGGCGACGATACACGGACAGATTATTGTCATACACGTGAGGCGTTTGTCGTCGCAGCACCCACACAAGCCGTGCTGCCACGCCGAGGGAGGGATGTCTCCTGGCGACGGAAGGAAGAACATGCGTGTGTCCGTAACAGACATGCTCCACACACGATTAGTATGGAGATCCCGTTCAGAGTAAAGAACTAGCCGACGCAAAACTACGTATGATGTATAAAATGGCGAATTGGCCTCTTGGGTATACAAGAAAATCATTGCCAAATTCTTGTAAACATAGGCACTAGAAAACAATATAATTTTTTCTAAACTATGCCTCATTCTATATGTAATTACCTTTTGTATTATTTTTCCCAAACTATAACTATTCGAATTTTGAAATTTGTATCAAGGCAATAATAGCGTATCTTTGAGAAGCTCTTCATTACATTTGTTTTCAAAATTGATATTTATATGAATAGTTAGTATTACTCGAGATTGCATGTGTATGTGCATCTATGTAATGGTACCACCATTTCAGAGATGTGACCTAGCCGAAAGGCGATGTCCACAGCAATATTTTTAATACAGCATGATCAAAGAGAAAGGACATGAAAGTCTCCACAGGTAAAAAGGAACATCTTGATTTATTTTGGATATGAAAAATTAAAACTTGATTTGTAACTATTACTGTCCACAAGCACGTTACATCCAAGCTGAAAGGGCGATGCCATAGAAAACTTGATTTGCTTACATTAAAACGACATTTTACGCTTTTGAAATTTAATCTAAGATGACGATTCTACACGTGTTACTTCATGCAGATGCCTACGTCATAATACTACTTTGACAAGATCAGATATTATCTCAATGAATTATCTATTTTATAATTATAATTAACAGAATTTGTATGCAAAACATGTCAACAAGATTGTTATATGTAGCAATAATTAATCAATGTAGGTATAATAAATATCACTGATACCATGCAGTATTGGCAGAAACAATGCTGAGTACTGCAAGAAAACTGCCCTCGTCAATACATATATTGGGTGGTCTCAGCACACCACCAGTTCTTACGACGTCTTGTACGTGTGTGTGTGTGTGTGTGTGTGTGCGTGCGTGCGTGCGTGCGTGCGTGCGTGCGCGCGCGTGCGCGTGCGTGCGTGCGTGTGTATATATATATATTTAAAATGTACCACACTACACTGATGCACACACATGAACGCACGCACGCACGCACGCACCACACACACACACCACACACACACACACACACACACACAGACACACACACACACAACACACACACACACACACACACACACACACACACACACACACACACACACACACACACACACACACGCACACACACGCACCACACACGCACACCACACACACACACACACACACACTTATAGGGCCTGTTGCGTGAACTTTGTATCAACCCTTTAGAGTACCGTATAATGCATAGTTTATAAAGGTACAGAATGTCATTTTGGTAGTCGGCACGTGCACGACGTTATCGTCCTTTGTCTTCGGCTCTGTACCCCCCCCCCCGGTCCATGGTGGGTTCGATAGGCCCACGGTCCTTGGGAATGGTGGATTCTGCAGGAGTTCAGCCAGACGCCCTGGTCCTACTTCGATCAACTATACAAAACACGATTGCGTCATCATTACGTCAAACCGATGTGCCGACTTTAACATAATGGGGTTCCACAAATCCACGTTAGTCGCTAGAGGCGCTGATACGCAACTAGACCCTATCAGCGCCTCTAGCGATTAACTTGTATTTGTTTGCATGTTTTGCGGAACGCTTGTTTAAATCATCCTCAGTTAGCTGTTGAACTCGCATGACTCCGAAACCTCACACATAGCTAACTATGGATATAGTCTAACATGTCCGTCAATGTGAAGGCATAATAATTTATATACATTAATGGTGGCCCGACAAGTGTGCTAGAAAGATTCTGAGACGGATGTTTAAAACAATGTCCAAGACAGAGCTGGCACAAGAGGCAGGAATGGCTAATACAAGCCAGAAAAGGCCCTGTAAGAACCTGTACGAAAATCATAACAATTATATCACCCTTTCCCTATATGTGTGATATATTTTTTTCATATTTATATATATATATATATATATATATATATATATATATATATATATATATATATATATATATATATATATATATATATATATATATATATATATATATGTATACACACACACACACACACACACACACACACACACACACACACACACACACACACACACACACACACACACACACACACACACACGTCAAGAATACGTAAAAGACGGCACAAAGACCCTTGTTGCGTTAGAGCGCCCTCTGTCGAATTAGTTATTGTGGTACCTCATAATAAATATAATATAGCCGGGATGAAACCAGACGGAAGAAACAGTCCGTTTTTTTGTATAGTTCACTGAAGGAAAACCGCTGTGCAATAGTCTCGCGCTCGGAAACGAGATTGGAGGCACTTGGGCGCAGGAAGTCCGTTTTCTCCATGTTGGAATATATGGCTTTGTTTTTGGTTGTAATAATCGGACTCTCCCCAAACAGTGTTTCTAAATTCCATATAATGGCCGACTGAACACATATTTGTAGTCGTACATATTGTTGAAATTCTGGTTTCAGAAGATTACCTTTATGACAAAAACCCTAAGGGAAAGTTGTTAAAGTGTGAAATGTATGCAGTAATATTTGCCCTAGGAGTAATGTAATTCACATATTTAAAGGTCATCTACTGGAATAAAATATACTCGGTCAAGTAGTTGATGCTTTTTCAAATGATGGTACTGCTCAAACTTATCAGAGTACACGACATAAAACAAAGTCTGCCATTTTACGGAAACTCCCGAGGTTGCCCGGTAGTGACGTAATAATCCTCCTGCATTTCCCGAAAACAGACTTTTCCAAGCCGGCATCGCACAGTCAAGTGTTATATATATATATATATATATATATATATATATATATATATATATATATATATATATATATATATAAAACGTGTTATATTTTGAAATAGTGGTATGCATACACACGTGTATTGTTTGTATAATGCTATAATATAATTGTAAATGGTTATTTGGTCTACTCATGCCAATAATTATTATTATTACTCCATAAGTTCAGCATTGATACCAAGTAAGTTTAATACAATTCTTAAATTGTTTCATTTCTGAAACAGTGAGAAAAACATAATATCACGAACATAGAAAAAGCATTAGCCGATAAATGGGATTTTATGAATATCACGAGTTATGGCGCAACGTTTATTAATTAACACAATAATAACAAATATAACAAAAATTATTTCAGCTGAACATATGTATATTGATACAATAAATAAATTGAAACAAAAGTCATTAACTTCAAATTTACCCCTGTCAAACATTGTAGATTGTAATACTGTGGTTAAATTTGCCTGTTTGTATTGTGTTTTATTGTTGTTAACAATGTTCTGAGTACAACGTTCTGAATAAACTTTCATATATATATATATATATATATATATATATATAGGTTAATATAAAGAATCAATAAAAGTAATGCAGGAATTAAACTATACCGTGAGAAAAGAGATTCGAAATAAATGATTCTTTAGGCATGCCTTGAAAGATTAGCAAAGCACACACACACACACACACACACACACACACACACACACACACACACACACACACACACACCACACACACACACACACACACACACACACACACACACACACACACACACACACACACACACACACACACACACACACACACACACACACACACACACACACACACAAACACACATAAACACACAAACACACATTAGAAAGCGTTGCTCTGTGATGTTAGACCGCATTAAGCCAAAGCCAGGCTGCCTTAGAACGAGAAAGATTCACGCCCCACAAGGAATCATACGAGAAAGATGCAGTTAAGTTGGAGAAACACCGAATATTGGCTAGTCGCAATTACAAACAGAGATGTCTCGAGAAAGTGAATGAAGGAAGAAGGCAGAGCATAGTTTTGATGCATGACATGTGATGCATGTCGGGCTTGGATTGCATGAAACGGCGTGAGAAGAGTTTAAAGGCGTTTACACACGTTCACACACATACACACACACACACACACACACACACACACACACACACACACACACACACACACACACACACACACACACACACACACACACACACACACATACACACACAAACTCCTGCGTTAGGCGTTAGTTTGGGGTGTTTCGAGAAAACTACCTGAAACCACGCACACACGGGCGCGCGCTGGCGCTTCCTCTCTCTCTCTCCACACACACACACACACACACACACACACACACACACACACACACACACACACACACACACACACACACACACACACACACACACTTGCAAGAATGGCAGTAGTACGAAACTGCAAACTTGTAATTTACTTCCCCGAGCGACATTATAGGAATTTAACTGACTTGTTCAATTTGGTTTAATTGTAATTCAACTTACCAAAACAATTGTGTTTTATCGATTATACAATTTTCAAACTCATTTTGCCATCTCCAGTTATAATTTCGTATGATGTGATTGAATAGCACAGGCTTCCCTTTGTCATGATTCTGTTTCAATATTATTGATAGCCTAATAAAATGGCAGAAAAAAAGTAGCAATTGGAGTATTAACCATTCACGGAAATATAATTATGTAGATAAGTAGTTCATGCAGTTGTATAAAATTGCCGAGGCGTCATATGCAAAAGTGCGCAAGAAAAAAACGCGTTTTGACCGATATCTCAGAAGCACTTCGTTGTCCCTTGGATCATTTTGCAAATGCACAGCAGCACATAGATCCATTGTAGCACTACTACTATTTCTGATTGATATAAATGACATGCTATTATCACCACATACAGCACATTTCATAGAAGCAAAGACATCCGTATTCTCAAGATTAGTGTTAACTCTGAACTTACATAAATTTCTCATGGATAAGAGCCAACAAACTATCACTAAACATAGGCAAAACTAAATATTTCAAATTTCAATATTTCAAAACGCTCAAAGATACCCAATAATGTGGAAATTGTTCTACACGGTGACAAAATAGAAAATTTTTTTTTAAATGTCTATGTGTCTGGGTTGATAGAAATCTTAATTTGAAGAAAAATGCAAAATGCAGGAAAATTGCCAAACTACTACTACTACTACTACTACTACTACTACTACTACTACTACTACTACTACTACTACTACTACTACTACTACTACTACTACTACTACTACTACTATTACTACTACTACTACTACTACTACTACTACTACTACTACTACTACTACTACTACTACTACTACTACTACTACTACTACATTCGTGCACATTATAACAAAATATCTAATACCTTAATTCAGCCGCATTTATCATTTAGACTACTTAGATTTAGACACTAAGATTCATGGCAATTTAACTAACATAAACAAACTATTCATACTTAAAAACAAAAACAAAATAGTATGATCGACGAAAGCAAATGTATAGCGCACTCAGGTCCCACCTTTAAAATGTACTTTATTTCTAAATTAGAAGACCTATTTATAATTCAACAATATCAACTATTATGATAACATAATGAAAAAGCAATGTTCATAATACCATTAAACATCTGCCATGAAACATTATGATATGCACAGTTGTGTAATCAGACACAAAACAATAATATTCATTTAAGTGTAATAAGAACAGAAATAAAACAAAACAGGGATTGTCTTATAAATGACATGACGTACTGTTACATTGTATCTTATGTACTGCATCTATCGCTAAATGTAAGACACAACCTCAAACAAATTATTCTAATTTTAGACTCGGAGGTGTGCCAATTAAAAAATTGCTATTCTTGCTTGATGAGCAGTATTAACTCATAAGTGTAAAATGTCCCACTTGTACTGAAATAGGTTATACGTGGCAGTGAAGTGTTTTCATAGTATAAATAAAAAAATCACTTTAATGAAACACACACACACACACACACACACACACATATATATATATATATATATATATATATATATATATATATATATGTGTGTGTGTTTGTGTGTGTGTGTATAAGTATGTGCATGTATATACATGTATATGTATACACATATACATTTATTTGTATCTTGTTATTATTCAAATTATTTATCATGTATTATTACAGTTAGTAATTATTATGTAATTTTATAGGGCATCCAGTTGCTTCAACTGATTTAGTTTTTACTGGCGTTCAGGCATTCCTAATTAAGATATGTTCCTCGTTCGTTGTATTTTACATGCAAAATAAAAACAGGGTGGTCCAGAAAAAAACTGACACTTTTAAAAACGTGTACATATTTTCCGGAAAATTCCTATTTTCTTTTAATTTTCGAGTGAATCATAGAGAAGCTACAACTTTCGTCTGACACCAAGATGGGGGCAGAGAAACAGTTTTCAGTTCAGGAGTGGATCAAATTCTGTGAATTTACGTTGCAACAAAATCAGTCGTTCTCGTCCAAAGGCATTTTCATCGCGAATTCCCAGGGAGGACAATCCCGCATAGCAACACCATCTAGAACAGAGTGACGAATAACAAAAAGACCAACAGTGGTGCACGTCTGACTGTCAGAACACCAGCACGTGTTCAGGACATAACGATTTGTATGGAACAGACACCCCGAAACTACCGAATGTCCACCATGCTGTAGCCTCAAAGCCAGGCCATTTTAACAAGAATCAACGCTATGAATTTTGCCAGAGCATCAGCCATCGGATCGAGAACAACCCCCGTTTTTTTATGTTCTTCTCTTCAGAGACGATGCACATTTCCACTTGAGGTGGTTACGTGAAGGAGAGAATCTCTCAGGATAACCCTGGTACAATCGGGAGACCGAAACAAAACATCAGGAGAGAAATAAAGGAATTCCATGAGACATATTGGAAAGAGCTATTAACTATTTCTATGTTAGGGTGGGAGCCATGATACAGCAGTGAGGGGCGTAATTGGATCGAACATGTAAGTGAGTAAAAAGTGGACTTTAAAATGCTTTTCACAATAAAAACCAATAGCAGACAAATCTTGGGAAAACTGCAACACTTATAGAAAATATTACGAACTAAAAAGTGTCCGTTTTTTCTGTGCCACCCTGTAAATGTCAATTCAAATTCAAAAACACGTATATCGATCTTCACAGTTATATTTTACAATCAATTCAGTTTATGTAATTTGAACTGCTCTTTCGTTTGAAAACGTCAAATCGATCGTAAAGAACTGTTTATGTTGATTTCATTGAAGAGATCACAGGATCATTGGCGACGAGCGTTGAACTTGCGCCGGATACAGGAAGTGATAGTCAGACGGGTCCGGCGAGTGTCCGTGTTCCGTCGATCTCTTCGTGGGCGTCAGACCAGGGCCGCGTCTTCTAGCGCTCTGCGCATCTTGATCTCCTGTCTTTGCTGTATGAAGGCACAACAGAGGCAACACGCGGACACCAGACAGTCGTGGACCGTTGTTCCGTCGATGCCGAACTTCTTGCGAATCTTTCCGCGAATGACGATGTTCGAGTAGATGGCGATGTTGTCATTTAGGCAGAAGCCGACGGTACCGCAGAGTACGCAGGATTCGCCAACGGCCCCTGCGTTGAGGCCGGCGACGACACACGGACAAAATAGTGTCAGAAACGTGAGGCCTATGTCGTTGCAGCACCCGAACAAGCCGTGCTGCCATCCCGAGGGATTTTTCCTGGCGACGTAAGGAAGAACATGCATGTGTACGCCACCACGTGTAACAGACATGCTCCAGACATGATTATTATGGAGATCCCGTTCAGACTAAAGAATTAGCTGATGCAAAACTAGAATGATTATATATATATATATATATATATATATATATATATATATATATTATATATATATATATATATTAACCTATTAATATCTATTAGTCTCTGCCATTGAAATGTATAGGAACCGACGGTTTCCTGAATATCTCGAATTAGTGGAGTCGGTTAAGGGAATGATCGTACACGTTTGATCAAATCACAACATTTGGAACAGTTGCACCTTAGTACCGCACGCTTTTTGAGAGGCGACTCCACAAATTTATAGGTCAATGTCATGTCAAGTTCAAACATTAATCATGTTATACTCACTTTTCTAACAGTTCAATATCTTGAGACTTACATACTATTTCTGTGAGCTTTCAAAGGCTGCTTCGAATCACTTTTTCCACACGATGATTGACTAGTGTGCATAAATTTAAAATATCCGCTAAATGGTAAAGAATATGTACATACCATTTTCGTTTTTCTTCAGAGAAATTTCCAAAGAGGTCATTCACAAAATAATGTGCATCGTTATACCTTATGAACATGCAGTATTTTGGGGGGCGGCCAAATTTCAAATTGGTTAAACAAAATTCGCGACACTAAAGAGGAAGCTACATGCAGAAATCGCATTAAGACTGGTGGTTGTGATACCCTATGGGTTACTTATTGGCCAAACAGTGGAACTATGAGAGAGTTTGTGAATAGTTGTTCTAGTTATAGACACCATGCTTGTACATATCCCCTTACAAAAATACCAGTCAAATACATTGAATGGTATTACGGGGTATTATGGCAAAGGGTATTTGAATAGTACCTGAATGGCTTTTTGAATGATATTTTGGATTCTTTGTACCGTTCAATGGTATTGAATGGTATTTTAAATTACCACTGAGAATACCATTGAGTCCTACTGAAATATCGTTGAATGGTCCGATGGTACTGAAATGATAGATGAAAGGTATTCAATGGTATCCAATGGTATACCAGTGGCTCTCTCTCTCTTGTAAGGGTCGAGGGCGGAACACAATTAGCAAGCGTTGGCCAATAACCTAGCAACTTATTCCTCAAGCTAAGTCTGCACACTCCGCTGCCACTCCAGAAAGATAGTCTTGCTGTGATCAAAAACAAGTTTCAGCTGATTGAAAGATGGTTTTTGTGTATTTGATCGTAAAGTGGTCATGAGAACAGCTGCACACACTTTCTTCGGATGCCACACGGTTGCACGGTTGTGGGGCAGGGCAACCGTACAGAAAATAAGCTAATAAGGCGCTACAAACTGGTCTTCTCGATCTTCACAAACTTGGAGACGTTGATATGTGTAATCGGTGAGTTGGCTGCTGAGGTCATTGTGTTTATCACTGCATGTTATGGAAGCAAGCAAACAAACCATTGAGCGGATGGTGCGGTCTACAACTATCTGGAAGATAAAGGTGACAGCAATGCCACACCTGAACGTTCTAACACAGAAGTGTTTGAGCACAACGTGGAATGTACTCATTCAGACGGTAATACGGAAGTATTTAAGCTGTCCTGTTCTTTGTCTTCTTAATCGTCTTCTTATGGCTACATTGTCAGTCTATATTCGCCACATGTTTGAGGCTAGACTATTGTCGAGCTTGGTATTCAGAGCTGTCCTCCGGAAGTATCGAGTCCACAAAGAACAAACACGGGAAGCTGCAGCATTTGCAATGACGATTATAACGAGCGAGGTATAATGGTCAGAATTCATTTACGTTTTCAAATGCGACAAACCTACATACTGTAATTTGTTAATTGGTGTAACACTAAGAAGATACAATGCAAACTACTCTTGGACATCTTATTTTGATTGTTTGGATGACAACTGTTCTATTTATGTGGTTAGACAAGCAACTCACACACCCCTGTCTATACGAAGTCCCTCGCGAACCTGTGTCAAGAACCAACTCCACAGGCAGAACTTTCATCCATTCTGTGGTGCAGGTCTGAAATGGAATTCCTGATAGAGTATTAGGTGAGACCCGAGACAATGGTACTCATTCATTCAGGAGCCGCGTGCAACATCAGATTAGTTCTACAGTAACATAGGTTTTTAATATATTTCTAAGCTGCTTTGAATCATTGATTAGCCCATCAGGCTTGCAGATGCAGTGCAAATTCCTGTATCTGTGCATGCCTTGTTCATACCTATTGTGGCTATTGTTCACTACAGAATTGTGAATTTTATTTTTAAGAATATATAGGAAAACAGTTCATTTTTATTTGCGCGATTTATGCAAAATAATAAATAATTTATTACCCAATAGAATGAAGTGTTGTTTAAAA
>JAODUO010000586.1:362500-495000 GCA_025642075.2 Ridgeia piscesae
AAACAATACTACGCACTTTCTCCATAGTAAGCCTATGGTCATTACCGGAACGCCATCGAAGAAAACGTATTCAGCATCTAGAGGCACGGGGCCGCTAGATCTTTAAAATGTTGCATGACCCGATAACATTAACGCGGCACGGAAGCGACAAAAATTAAACAGCAATGCCAACCCATCCCCCTTTAGACAAAACTCTCCTGTGTCAGGCCAACATTGACATTGGACTCTCCTGACACTCCCGGTCCACATAGCACCCTGCTCTTCGTGTTCTCATGTGTCCCCTTAACCATTCTGACCTCCATCATCCTGACCTCCACCATCCTGACCTCCTCCACTTTGACCTCCTCCTTCCTGACCTCCACCATCCTGACCTCCACCATCCTGACCTCCTCCATCCTGACCTCCTCCATCCTGACCTCCTCCATCCTGACCTCCATCATCCTGACCTCCTCCATCCTGATCTCCACCATCCTGACCTCCACCATCCTGACCTCCACCATCCTGACCTCCACCATCCTGACCTACACCATCCTGACCTCCACCACTCTGACCTCCTCCATCCTGACCTCCACCATCCTGACCTCCACCATCCTGACCTCCATCATCCTGACCTCCACCATCCTGACCTCCTCCATCCTGAACTCCATCATCCTGACCTCCTCCATCCTGATCTCCACCATCCTGACCTCCACCACTCTGACCTGCTCCATCCTGACCTCCACCATCCTGACCTCCACCATCCTGACCTCCATCATCCTGACCTCCTCCATCCTGATCTCCACCATCCTGACCTCCACCACTCTGACCTCCTCCATCCTGACCTCCACCATCCTGACCTCCACCATCCTGACCTCCACCACTCTGACCTCCTCCATCCTGACCTCCACCATCCTGACCTCCACCATCCTGACCTCCACCATCCTGACCTCCTCCATCCTGACCTCCTCCAGGTCTATAAATCTAATAGCCAGTTTCTTTTCCACTAGCTCTATACCATGTTCAAAATTAACACCCGTAGAAGTGACAAAAGTTACAAATGCAATATCCATATTTTCTACCTTACCAGAAAAGCATGCAAATAAAATATAATAACAGTATTGGCAAATTAAACTCACAAATAATTCAGTCTTGATTATGATGTTACTAGGTTGACTATAACAATGGCATCATCTGCTATACAAATGACACAGAATAAAGATGTATAATTATATATATATTATATATATATATATATATATATATATTATATATATATATATATATATATATATATATATATATATATATATATATATATATATATATATTATATTATATATATATGTATATGTATATGTATATTATATGTATATGTATATTGTATATGTATATATATATATATATATATATATATATATATATATATATATATATAATATAACATGCAAGAATTATGGAATACTTCATAAAATAAGGTCACACATAGAGCTGTAAACGAGAACATACTAAAATAACTAGTGATAATAACATTTATGACTTTCTTAGTGACATTTTAAAAGGTGCTTTACTTGATCTTTTACTTTTGACAAGAGCCGCAAAAACCATGGAGTATTTATGTTATATGGAAATTCACACCTGTGGTGGTACCATTGGCGACATTTATAATTATTATTATTTTTATTTAATATAGCGCCACATCCAATTTCAGATTGTTCGTGGCGCTTTACATACATTAAAATCCTAAAATGCAAATACACACCAGAAGAAAAACACGTAAATATATAAGTGACATATATAAACAATTATTAAAAAATATATATATATAATAACACGAATTATTTAAACTGAATAAATGTATATATTATAATATATATATATATATATATATATATATATATATATATATATATATATATATATAAAATAGGTTAAATAAAATATCGATAAAAGTACACAAACATTAAACTAAGCCGCGAGAACAATCAGAAGAAATGTGTCTTTAGGCGTGCCTTGAAGGTGACTAAACAGGCAGACATTTTAATGTTATTAGGTAGAGCGTTCCATAAGGTCGCTGCTGCGACCACAAATGAGTTGTCTTCAGCTTACAAATGTGTCCGCACAACCGTTAATAAGTTATTGTTCGCAGAACGCAATGCTCTCGCAGGTTTGTATGGACACACCAGGTCTGATGATAGCTATTTTGGGGCATCGCCATGCACAGCGTTGTAAGTAAATACAAGAAGTTTTAACCCGATCCTCTGTGGTACAGGCAGCCAATGAAGGGGGCATGGCGCTGTCATCCTGTGAGCGGCGTAATATTAGCCTGGCGGCTGAGTTGTGTTTTCTCTGAAAGCGAGCGATATTGTTTAATATTTGTCACAAGCCATCATGTTTCCAAACAATTTTTTTTATTTAGTACCTATAAGTAGCATACGTACTAGTGAGCCTTAATACTCAAGACAGCTAGTCCCAGATACAACGTCCACGATCTCAGTGAAGAACATTCTATCAAATAACCCTCAATAACACGAAATACTCACCCATCCGTTAACAAATATACAGTAAATCAAAGAACATCAAAAGACGGCTGGAGCCCCAGAATTCCTCACCTGCCAGGTGACCGTTTCGTAAGGCCGAACATTTAAATTTATTTCAAAGGTTTTATAAACGCAAGTAACACCATTCGGTATTACATTTAGAACAATTAGTGCAACACACTAGTAAGTCTCCAATATTTACGATCGCACGCGCAAACAACAACAAAGCTTGTAAATATGGAACAAAGATCGGTAGCATCTTTGTGAATGTGGTCCGCTGCCAGTTCGTGGCCCGCCTTTTAGTTTGCCTCCAGCTTGTAGCCTGACTAAAGAACAAAGTGGATATTGATGTATGGTCACAGTCAGGTGCTAATCCATCCTCTGGCTCTGGGCAAACAAATGTTGTGGTCACTGCAGGGCCATGGGGGACACCTGCTGTTAAGTGTCTTCATCAGTAATTAGCGCTATAGGATGAAGTTGCAGTGAATGTAACCAGCGTGGCAGGCATTACATTTGACCGTGAAAAATAAATGTTGATACTGACAATGTATTTTAAAAAGTATTTTTAAGTACTTGAAAATAAAAAGTACCTTATTTAAAATAGCAATTAACTACAAATACTTTTAATTCCTAAACATCAAATACAAATGCTTTTAAAAAGTATTTAAAATTACTTTCAAATACAAATGTATTTAATCCCATACCTTATATACTACATAATATAATTTGAATATGACCCCCTGGATTTGAAATGTTGTTATGTAATTTGATCATGAGTATTTGATCATAAAAATATTACGTTTGAAATAAAAAGAGGACATCTGAAATTTTTAAATGCACATTTATATCTGATTCAGAAACCATAAATCAAATTATTAATCCAGTATTAAATGATTAAATACCTGAGAAAGTCGTCTGATTGTTAATAATAATAACACATGGAGAGATGATAGCAGTAATCAGTTAGAACACTAGATAGTGACACAGCAACAGACAAAGAATAACACCTAGAAATTCGATGATAGTCGCCTTTGCGTTTGAAACAGGATAATCATTAAAGTAATCATAATTACATTGTAATGTAATCGTACTCATGCATGTTCAAAGTAATCGTACTCGAGTACATTTGTATTTTAATCACTCCATCTCTGTATTGCATTAAGTTTAAGTGGTTGTGTCATGAAATCTATGGCACGCCACTAAACGCAGTTAAGAACTTCACATACCTGGGCAGCACTGTTGCATCTGACAACACCATTGATGTGGAAATGAACAACCGTATTCAAGCTGCCTCTGGAGCCTTTGGAGGACTGCGGAAGCGTGTATGGTCACAACATGGTATTTCAGTCTCCACAAAGTGCAAGGTGTACAAGGCAATTGTGCTTCCAACAGTACTGTACTCAGCAGAGACATACACTCTCTATTGTCGCCATTTTATAAAACTCTCGAAAGTGTATCTCCGACATCTACGACAAATCCTGCAGATCTCATGGAAAGATCACATTCCAAATGTTGAAGTCTTGAGACGGGCTAATATGTCCAGCACAGGAGATGAGAGAAGTAGATGCGACAGGAGGTAAGACGAATGGAAGAAAGGAAGTGAGAGGTGATGTGACCAAACGGAAGTCAATAACAAGGACGATGACAGGAAGAAAAGAGACCGGAAAGAAAGGAACAACAGAGAAAGCGGCAGGGGGAAAAGTCAGCAACCAGGGAGATGCAAAACGGAGGAGCTACTCTGAAGCAGTGATCGAGGGGGCATTGAGAACAGAAAGGGGTATTTATGGGAGACTCCATTTTGCGAAAGACAGACAGGACATTAAGCAAAGGAGAAGACGTTGTTGTTTGTCTTCCGGGGGCTAGGATAGAGCATGTGACTGAACGGGTAGAGAACGTTTTGGGGCATGGCCAAGGGGGGTCTATATTAGTACATGTATGGACGAACAATGCAGACAGGGATGGAACAACCAGGATAGTAAAGAGATACAGAGAGTTGGTAGAGACACTGAAGAAGACGAGAGTTGAACAGATCATACTCTCAGGAATCTTGCCAGTGATGAGGGGAAGGGGAACAACATTTAGAAATTGCAAGAGGATGGCAATTAACGGACTATTAGAGCAGATGTGTGAAGAAGAAGGAGTTGGATTTGTAGATTTGTGGGGATATTTTGTTGGTAAAGAAGACATGTTTATGAGAGATGGCCTCCATCTAAGCGGAAAGGGCGCAGCAGTGTTCTCCGAGAATCTTCTTCGATCGATGAATAATGGAACAGGTTGCAACTTTTTAAACTAGTTTCGCAGGGGGGATACACAGAGAAGCCAAATACTAGAGGCATAGATAAAGATAGCAAAAAGACATCAGCAAAGAACAGCCTGGAAAGCCCTACGGAATTTGGTTATAAATGTGTTTGTTTAAATGCAAGGAGCATAGTAAACAAAAGAAATGAACTAAACATTATGGTAGAAGATATTGACCCTCACATAATAGGTATAACTGAATCTTGGGCCACACCCGATATATCAGATGCCGAATTAGGAATGACAGGGTATGTAATGTTTAGGAAAGATAGATTAGGAAGAAGGGGAGGCGGAGTTATTTTATATATTAAAGAATCCATCCAAGCTTATGAAATAAAATTAGAAAAAGAAGCAGAATGTGAAGAAGCTGTCTGGTGTAACATAGTTACAGGAAACTCAACATTAACTGTTGGGTTAGTGTATCGGAGTCCAAACAAAAGCATGGAAGAGAATGAAAAAATACACAACGTTATCAAAGAAGTGAGTAAACGGGACTGTAGTATTATGGGGGATTTTAACCATGGGCATATACAGTGGACATCTCTACAGAGTACCGGGAGAGAGGATCAAGAGTTTTTGAATTTAGTACAAGATAGTTTCCTTTCTCAACATGTGTTAGAAGCAACCAGGGGCGAGAACGTGTTAGACATAGTATTGAGCTCACAGAAGGAATTTGTTGATAATGTCAAGATATGTGAGCCACTGGGGTGTAGTGATCACAACCAGATACATTTTATCATCAAAGTAAAGGGAGAACAGAATAGAAAAATAAGGTACAGGAAAAATTTTCACAAAGGAAGATATCAGGACATGAGGGAATATTTAGCAAAGATAGACTGGAATAACACACTGAAGAATAAGACAGCAACAGAATGCTGGAATATTTTAAAGAGTGAAATTGACTGCGTCGTTGACAAATTTGTCCCCTTAAAAAACAGGGGAAACGGTCAAAGAAGAAACACTTATCGAAGGAAGCCATTAGAAAAATCAAGTACAAGCAAATGATGTGGAAGACATAATAGACATACCGGAAGTGAAGAAGACTATAGCATTTATAAAGAAGCACTTAATCAAGCTACAGCTGAAATTAGAAATTCAAAGAGAAGCTACGAACAAAAAATAGCTTTTAATATAAAACATGATAGCAAGAGTTTTTATGCGTATGTTCGAAGTAAACAGAAAGTTCAGGATAAGGTCGGTCCTCTAGAAGGTAGTGATGGAAACATAATAACAGAGGGATTCTTAATGGCAGAAAACCTAAATGAGTACTTTAGTTCGGTGTTTACCAGGGAAGATATTAGTATATTACCAGTACTTGAGACTAAGTTCGAAGGGAGAGAGTTTGACTATTTAGGACAACTAATTGTGACCCCAACAATGGTAGCTATGAAAATAAGAGATATGAAGGATAATAAATCACCTGGAGTGGATGGGATTCCTCCCAAATTACTATTGGAAATTGTAGAACAAATCAGCATACCGCTTGCAACAGTGTTCAATTTGTCATTAGAGGAGGGAATAGTTCCGTTAGAATGGAAAGAAGCAAACATTATACCATTATTTAAAAAAGGTTCGAGAAACAAGTCAGAGAACTATAGACCAGTGAGTTTAACATCGGTGATTTGCAAACTATTAGAAAGACTAATTAAAGATCACCTGGTTGATTTTCTTGTTAAAAATAAATTGATAAACCCATCTCAACATGGGTTTTTAAAAGCGAGGTCATGCTTAACAAATATGTTATGTTTTTTGGAAGATGTCACAAAGTGGCTAGATGAGGGATCACCAGTAGATATAATCTACTTAGATTTTAAAAAGCCTTTGACAAAGTGCCACACCAAAGACTACTACTTAAACTAAAGGCTCATGGCATAGGAAATGGAATGATCAACTGGATAGAAAAATGGCTTATTGGTAGAAGACAAAGAGTAGTAGTTGATGGGGAGGTTTCAAACTGGAAAGCGGTTTTGAGTGGAGTACCGCAGGGATCAGTACTGGGACCTATTTTATTCTTAATATATATCAATGATTTGGATGATGACATAACAAGCAAGGTGTTGAAGTTTGCGGACGACACAAAAGTGTTTAGGAAAATTAAAAGTGATGCGGATAGACAGCATTTACAAGATGATCTTAATAAGTTGATAGAATGGTCTGAGAAGTGGCAAATGCTGTTTAATTTTGGAAAGTGTAAGTGCCTTCACACAGGACATGGGAATGAAGATGCACAATATACAATGGGTGATACTGTACTAAATACTACCTTAAAGGAAAAGGACTTGGGCTTAACTATTAGTGCTGACATGAAGGTATCAGAGCAGTGTGGAATTGCAGCAGCGAAGGGAAACCAAATTCTTGGATTAATTAGGCGAAATATAGTGTACAAAGAAAAAGAACTAATAATACCGCTGTATAAAGCAATAGTTAGGCCTCACTTAGAATATTGTATACAAGCATGGAGGCCATATCGCAAGAAGGATATTGATATGCTAGAAAGAGTACAAAGGAGAGCAACCAAAATGATACAAAACTCAGGAATATTAGTTATGAAATGCGTCTAAAAGAGTGTGGCTTAACAACACTAGAAACCAGAAGATTGAGAGGAGATCAGATTGAAGTGTTTAAAATATTAAATTGATATGAAAATATTGACAGAAATATTTTTTTCACAGTCAAGGAAGAGAGAAGGACTAGAGGACATGGAGTTACATTAGCAAAGAAGCAGTGTAGACTAGATATTAGAAAATTTTCATTTTCACAAAGAACAGTAAACGAATGAAACAGATTATCAGCTGATTGTGTAGGTGCTAGCAGTGTTAATATATTTAAAAATAAAATTGACATATACTTAAGAAGGGCGGGGTATACTTAGATAGATAGGTTGGACTCTCGATAAGCCAAATGGCTTCCTAGTCCACCTGCCATCTAGAGTTGAATCTCTAGGTGGCAATCTTGTTAAATCTTGTTAAATCACTCTAACGGCTTCCCAATTCCGTTGGACTGGACACATCATCCGTATGAATGACAGCAGATTACCAAAGGCTGTATTCTATGGAGAATTAACCAAAGGGAAACGTCTTTGTGGTGGACAACGGCTGCGATACAAAGATGTAGTCAAACGACACCTACAGAGGCTACACACATCACCGTAGACCACTGGGAGACCCTAGCACAAGATCGACAACAGTGGAGGCAGCCATTCACAAAGGAAGAAGCCACATTGAAGAAAGTATACAACAAATATGGCCTTCCTGGTGCTTCTGTCCCTGTCTTCTGTGTCAACTGCGGGAGAGGGTTTAAATCTCAAATTGGACTATTCTCTCACCAACGAGCAAAGCACGTAACGGACGAAACCCTACACTGATGTCATCATCGGACACGATGGACAGCAAAGAAGAAGTGGTTGTGTGATTTAATGTAATAAATAAAAGTTTTTGTTTTGCAGACTGGAAGATATTATCACAATAACAATTACTACAATAAGGTAAAAATATTGTTGTTGCGATGAATTAATTCATCGTTTTATCGTTAAACATAGTTATTATAGTCATGGTTAGTTAAACCTATGACTACTGTTATTTTTGTTAAGCCACTTGAATATAACCCGGCACGATTTGTTTAATATCGCAGACCAAACTTCTTTGCTGCTTCTCGTCTGTAGAGGTTCAGATTTACGCTTAAGGTCTCGCGTGTCTGACGAAGTCACACGCTCACGCCACAACTCGTACCTTTTTACAATACCTGTATTGTAATTATCGTTAACGCCAACCATTACACGCCACGGATATTGATGCTTCACTTTTATTGCGTTCATTCTAAAGCAGATGAGAACTATGTGTGTGACATTTCATATTTATATTAGGTTTCAAAATAATGTGTATTATTATTACTGTTAAAGGCAACAACAACAAAAACCAACCATATTGTAAAAAGAATAAAATTAATACACAACGTCTGCTTGTTTCAGTATACGCGGTGACGTCGTTTTGCGGTGAAATTACATGGTATTTCAGAGTGGGACATAGTTTTAAAGTTTCGCCACGTCCCATCAATGCAATTATGCTTGTTCGAAGTTTTTACTCGCTCACGATAGATTGTTGACACCGACGTTGAATGGTTTAGTATCATCTGTTGTCATTGCAGTTTCGTTTTGCTACGACCGTCCCGCCACCTAGCGACTAAACTGAAACTGTCGCCAGCAGCTCCTGGTAGCTAGTTCATAAACTAGGTAGAACGACTCGGCAGATAAATTGTATATACTCCGATATGCTACGCATACGCCAGCTAATTTGTGCGCGCACACATGCACCAACCAACTATTGTAGTCGGAATAATATCCCAGTTGTTGTCTCAAGACATCACAGACCAATTCAAAGCATGTATCAGGAAGAAGTAATTAGTTATAATATGGGAACTGATAATACCGCCTACAGGCTACAGGCGTGCGTGCGTGCGTGCGTGCGTGCGAGCGTGACGTAAATGAATATGTTCAGCTAGTTCAGTGATATAATTTAGTATGACTATTATTAAATTTGTAGACAAGTCTTTCATAGACAAGTGTTAATTAAATTTTTTTGTACGTATTGCAGTACAATTAATTGACAGCAGACACTATCAATAAAGTGTTTGGCTTTTCACTATACAGTTGTCTTTAATATTAAGTTTCTACCTCTGACAATTGTCACCTACAGGCAGACAGGAGGCTATTATATATTTGACCAGTAGACACCACAGTCACAATATTTCTGTAGTTAATTGGTTATCGATATGAGGCGAACAGAAATACAGTCAAATTGTGTGAATGTGGCGACAGGACTGGTCAGTATTCATTAGTGTTTTTGTCAAGATGGAATTATCGATTTCCAATCCACTCAGCCAGCCAAGTGACCAGATCATATCAATAAAGTGTATATTTCATTATAGTAGTTTAGAATATTAATTTTACATGTTTTTCACCTACAGATTACAATATGCCATAGCTATACCATCTAATAAATAATTAAATAAGAATCAAAATAAACTCAACTCGCATTTACAGAAAATTAAATAATTTCGAATATTAACTGATATAATACAAATTAGCTATGCTTTCCAGGCAGTCCACCTAGCCTTCATTGCACAACAGTGGGCAGTTTAACCAATAACCAATTAGCCATGGTTCATGGCACAGCCACCTAGCCAGCTAGCCTCCAGAGTTGGAGTCAATCCAGGCTGTCCCAAATAAACAAGTACATAATGTTTAACCCCTTTCCAGCCTGCTTTGCTAGACATAATGTCTCAACTATAAATTTACTATATTTGACACATTAAAAACAGTAAATTAAATTGCATTAAAACCACTACAGATTGTGAAAATAAAAACAAATTATTCTTAGATAAATAAAAAACATTGAAGTAGAATAAGACAAATTATTTCAGCTGAACATATGTATATTGATACAATAAATAAATTGAAACAAAATTCATTGACTTCAAATTTACCCCTTTCAAACGTTGTAGATTGTAATACTGTGCTTAAATTTGCCTGTTTATATTGTGTTTTATTGTTGTTAACAATGTTCTGAGTAACAACGTCCTGAATAAACTTTCATATCTATATATAAATAGGTTAATACAAACAATCAATAAAAGTAATGCAGAAATTTAACTATATATATATACCGTGAGAAAAGATATTCGAAATAAATTATTCTTTAGGCATGCCTTGAAAGATTAGCAAAGCACACACACACACACACACACACACACACACACACACACACACACACACACACACACACACACACACACACACACACACACACACACACACACACACACACACACACAAACACACACACACACACACACACACACACACACAAAACACACACACACACACACACACACACACACACACACACACACACACACACACACATTTTTACTTATGTATTTATTTTATATAACTAACTTATTTTTAATGTATCAGTTGTATCTGCTTTTTACCTTAAATAAATGTATAGCAGGTAGCGAAATTTAGGGAAATGCGGCATTAAAAATGTATAACTTGAGTTTATTTTACCAAACTACTTTGAGTTTATTTTACCAAATAAAGTCAAACTATATAGCACCTCTCCTAAAATTCAACCGATCGTCTTTATTAATTTAGAACTAAATATACAGTTTGCGTTGCTAATCTCGGTATACTTCTGAGGTGCAATGGAGGAAGTTACGGAGAAATGGCGATATGTTTACAGTTGTGATTTGGATGTGAACCTTGAAATAAAAATGTACGTATATATAAAACACACCAGTTTGCTCAGTGCAATGTTTTGCCAAAAGACTGGCAGTTGAATTAATAAGCAGCTATTACGTATAGTGGTATACACATTACAAATACACCCGCTACTAGGTTACTGGTAGTACTGGAGTCAGATGACATTTTGCAATTTCCATAGCCATATGCAACCTTTATAACGTTTCCCTCATTTCCTACTAATCTTAATGAGATCTGTTATTGACAATTTCACAGCATATTTACCCTCCATAGACAGACGTTCTGTGACAAATTCGTGAACTTCTCATACATCAGGCTCCCACTTCTTTCAAACCTTACAACCCTCCATCTCTGCTTGAACCACCCACGGATTGCCCTGATTACATCACCAAGAAAATGACAAGTGTATTAATACACAGAAATGTACCGACTGACATCTGTCATAATTTGACAGCTCTGATGCCATGGTGCACAAAAACATAATTTCTACTCGCTCCACACTACATAATGTGCTTACAGAAATTCAGACAATCTGCATAATGCTGTTTTTATAGGGTAGTCTGGTTGGGTAATGGCAGACAAACACCTTATTGTGGTCTTACATAGATCTACTACTAGTCTAGTAGCCTCGATTATCCAGTTGCCATGAGGTGAGAGCACTTGATCGTCATAATATTAACCCCGAATATTAATGGTTTGCACTGTTCCCATCATAGGTAATTTTAACACTGACTGCCAAGAGATTTCTAACTATGGTAGTATGAAACAAAACAGACAAGTTCTTACAGCCGACATCAGTGACAGGGACGTATTGGTGCTTTTTTGGTGGTTATGCTGTATTGAGATTGCGACGAAGATGGTGTAGTTTAAAGATCTGTTGTGAGAATAGTGGACGGAAGGAGTGTGGTGGTAGGATAGGTAATCTGACAAAAAGACGTGGAAGTGGGAGGTGTATAGTGAAAAAGTGTAGGGACTGGGCTGCCATTACCTCCTTGTGTAGGAGCCCTGTTCCGTTCAGCCTCAGGTATGATCCACGGGAAGAATATGAGGGGATGTCATAGCTGCAGGTGTTGTAATCATGAGTTTCCCAGCATCTTTGAGTGTAGAGACTCCCATCCTCTGCCACCTTCTTCTTGCTTTGATGAAGCTTTAGAACTTCTTCTTGGAGGTTTGGTATGTCACATTGTTAGTAGAGGCAGTGAAAGGCACTGATGGACTTGTTGCTTCAGTAGTTTGAATCCTGTCGCCAACTTCCTTCTTTTATGCATATATCCACTGGAACAACCTGCCTATTGAAATAAACAATGTCAATTTAAAACCAGTTTTAGAACAAAACAGGTAATGATGCTTCTATATAGTAGATTGGTGGCTCATGAATTACAATCTTATGTATTATCACCTTATCATATTTTAGTAGAGTACTTTTTATATTACTACATTGTCTTACTGAAAACATTTATTTATCCGTATTTAAAAATATTAATATTTTCATTATTCTATTACTGTTTTTATTTATTTATGTTTTTATTTTATTAAATTAATCGTTAGTATTTTTTAGGACCACGTTGGAAATAAGCGTGCTTTTGTGTGTGATTAGTGTGTTTATCCTCCGTAATATTATATATGTATATATATATATATATATATAGTTTTATTTGCATGTATATAATTTCTACCTAATAAACTCAGGCAATCAGTCTCCAGATGTGTTCCAGTGGTTCTCCTGCAGATTAATTTCTTTGTTTCATAGTCAACCCAGAGGTGGCTTGTTTTTGACTTTGTTTGTGAGGGATGTGTACTACAGGTGTCTTATATGGATATCCACTTGTATAAGATAATACATATGATGTTCTGTCGGAATGAGTCAACATTTAACTTATGGAACACTTTGACTTATGGAAGCAGCTTTCAAGGCATGCCTATTGACTAATTTAAAGTCAATGACTTTTGTGTCAACTTATTTATTGTATCAATGTACATTAGCTCAGCTGAAATAATTTGTCGTATTCTACTTTGATGTTTTTTATCTAAGAATATAATTTTAATACTTTCAAAATCTCTTGTGATTTTAATGCATTTTAATTTACCATATGTATGTAAGGTTCGACATGATGTAAAGCACAAAAAACAATTTATAATTGGATGTGACACTATTTGAAATAATATGTACAAGTGTATATAATATATATATAGATATATATATATATATATATAATATTATTATGTCTGTACGTAGTACATCAGTGTATGTTGTGTATTCCAGTGGTACTTTGGAGGGCGAAAGACAACGCCCCAGTTACAACGAGCTGATCGACGACCCACTACTAAACTTCAGTGGGGCATGCCAAGAGAACTGTTCGGATCTCTATGTGACATGTCAGATTTATGCCGATGGACGACCTCTAGCACTGCCCATCTGTACCGCTTACAAATCATTCAGTAGTCGATGGAAGTACGTCTGGCATGTTCACCGGTGTTGATAGTAATAATAATTCGGAATATTCTTCCACTCAGAGGCGCATAAAATACAGCATTTGTAAAACATAAATGTTAAATATCTAAGATATACGTAATCAATTAAACTTACAGGTTGATAACTCAAGATAGCAAATGAAATAAGGATACCCTTTTATCAGATATAATACATTATAAAAACTATTTAATCGTATACTGAAACATGTTGCACAAAATGTGAAAAAAATTCTTTGTTAATTTTTGATGTCACTTTTAGTCCTTCGGTTCGAAGATCCAGGGGACTTTGTGTCGGCCGTGTGCCATTAGCTCTCGAACTCATATCTCTGAAACCGTTGAAGATATGTTTTTTCACATTTTATATAGATGTTTGCCACTTTGCACAAGAAATGTATGATTCTAATTAATACTTAAGTATGGCCAATCATTCTTATTTTGTCAAATTGTTCACAGGGGTAGACACTTAGAAGTGTCTTGTTTGTTTTTCAAGTTGTGTGTTTGGTTGATTGATTGGTTGGTTGGTTGATTGACTGGTTGATTGATTGACTGGGTGATTGGTTGATTTGATTGATTTATTGATTTATTGAATAACTGGTTGATTGAATAACTGGTTGATTTATTGATTGATTGATTGATTGATTGATTGGCTGGCTGGCTGGCTGGCTGGCTGGCTGGCTGGCTGGCTGGCTGGCTGGCTGGCTGGCTGGCTGGCTGGCTGGCTGGCTGGCTGACTGGCTGACTGACTGACTGACTGACTGACTGACTGACTGACTGACTTATTGCTTTGCCTCGCGTGTTTCAGCTGGAACGAGTGGCTCAGCTTCCCTGTCAGTTACAGTGACCTGCCTCGGAATGCGCTCCTGGTTCTCACGATATGGGACATCTACGGGCCAAGGAAAGTCATCCCAGTTGGGGGCACGACAGTCAGCGTCTTTAGCAAACATGGGTACGTCCAGTCTAGTGATGCGATCTGGGGTAAGCAGTGTTGAATGGAGGCTGCCAGTTTCTAATTTCAGTGTAGACACACCGTCTGTAAAATTATGTATTTACGCCCGTAACAATGGTCATAATTTGCAGAGAGTTCTGACTGGCTTTTCAATGTGACTTCTTGTAAGTGGGGTCATTCCGTATCAAGTCAGTCACCTTAAAGCCATTTTTGCGTAACCAATTCATAATGTCTGACTTTTATTCTAGCTTTATTAGAGCAGAGAGTCGAGTTAACGCAGTGGTCAACATCGCAAATTGGGCCGAAGTTCAGTGACCTATGTCTTTAGTGTTGTAATACTATACCTACATTTTATGTAGTTTTATGTCTGATGCTCGCGCAAGCTAACAACTGTGCAAAGTGTCTTCAAGAGCTTCTTGAGAGCTGATCTGTTGATGTGTTATGCATTACTTGTGCTAGCTCTGGAAACATTTAAAATTTAGGATGCTAAATTGCTGTAGGATGCTGCGGCAGGGAATGCATGACCTCCGGGTGTGGCCAGGGGTGGAGGGGGACGGACATGACCCCAGCACAACCCCAGGGAAGACAAGTGGGAAGGACGACGAGATGAGTCGTCTTGCTAAGGTAGGACACTATTCCCTTGTTTCCAATTTAAGGCAGCCACACATATATTTCCACCAAATTTGCGAATAGATTGAGGGAGGGGAGGGAGGGGGTCGGGGTGGCTGATGTGGGGGTTTGATGAACAAAACCAGTGAATAATAACTAATATCCATGGAGAATAAAGGCAATAACAGCACAGAAGGGAATATGGGTAAGTTTTGTTCAGTCACTTCTCTATATCTCCTACACTGGCCAAAAAATTTTCTTTATTAAAAGTAAAGGTAAGTTCTTATATAGCGCAGTATCCAGTCCTCATGACTGCTCAAAGCACTTTACACTTTAGTTCCCTGACAGACCTGTTCACTCAGACACCATCTCGGTTTTAACAACGCAGCACAGAATTTGAATCCAGGTCCTCTTAGTCGAGAGTCCGATGCTCTAACCCTGAGCCACTTAGCTCTATTACTTCTACAATTAAACATGAATGCAAACAGTTTTACATGAATGCATACATATTATGAATTTAACTCTTCTGTACATTTCCTATGTGGTATGATAATTATCATGGTTTGAAATTACAAAAGTTACGGTATGCACCAGTGTTTCTAAAACAAAGTAGTGTACTTTGTTTTAGAAACACTGGTGTTACAGTGTGTAACAGTTATTTTTTTCAAACCGTATCTATGCTCAAAGCCTTGACACAGAAGAACAAATTTCATAAGCCTTAGTTATGTTAGTACTAGTACTAAGTAAATGTTTAATGGAAACCATGTCACTTAAAGTGATCTGAAAGTAAAACACAATTTAAAAACAATCGAAAACGTTTCTTGGTGTTATTATCATTCAGTTTTCACATGCCTAAGACATGACTTCTTACTAGGAACACAAATATTGTGTGTCTTCTTGCACTTTTAGTTTTAATAGCGGTATCCTCAATCTATGCCCCAGTACTGGAGAGATCCACAATTTCAACTATTTGTCCGTACCACGGAATTGATTAATCACATGTGGCAGTTTGTTTATGATGACCACTGCTGTTTCAGTTGAGTCGGAAACACCGCGATGGTCAGCTGACCAAGCTGGACTGGCTTGACCGCTTGACCTTCCGAGAGATTGAGATGGTCAATGAACGGGAAAAACGGGACTCCAACTTCATGTACGTCATGATAGAGTTCCCGCACATCCATTACGAGGGCATGGAGTACTCCGTCATCTATTTCGAGATGGTATGTGACTATGTGTGTGTGGCAGTGTGTTTTAAGTTGAGGTTTTGTACGGTTGCCATGGCATCGTTCATGACTCACCACTGTTGCCATGGTATTATTCAAGACCTCTGACATGGCATTGTTCGTGATTCACCGCGGTTGACATTCATGACTCCAGTGTTGCAATGTACATGTTCATAACTCACCAAGGTTGTCATGCCATTGCTCATGACCCCATCATTGCCGTGGCATTTTTCAGGATTTACCACAATTGAATTAACTCTCTCCATAACTCTCCACTGTTGCTATGGCATTTTTCTTGACTGCACAGTTGTCATGGCATTGTTCATGATCATTCATGGTTCCCATGGCAATGTTCATGACCATCCGCAGTCACCATGTCATTGTTTATGACTCTCCATTGTTGCCATGGTGATGTAGGGCGGAGACGAAGTTGAACAGGTGAAGACTGGTTCTGATATGATCCGGGCTCCAGACCCTGAAATACTGCAGGTTCGTAAACATCTTCATCCCCCAATTTTTTGTTGCACTACATTTTTTTTGTATTTTGCCTGTATATGCCTACCTTTCCGAGATATTTGCATACTTTCTTTTTAAAGATTCCACAAGCATTAGTATTAACACGATCTGTAGATTTATTTTATTCACTGATTGTTAATGGTGCCGACTCATAGTATCGCTTCTATTAGCTAACACTTACTTGTCACTTTGACTCTCCTAACAGCAGAATGTGGTGTCTCTATACATTTGCTGTATTATATTATCCCCCCATAAGTAAATGCTTTGGGCAAATAAGATTTAATTACGTGTCACGAGTTAAATGTTTTCATGTTAATTCATAAATAAGTGATGTTTACACACAATTTTAGCTATACTACACACGGGTAACGTTACCAGCTGAGTTGAAATGGCTTCAGAACATGTTTAGCACTGAGTAAATTTGTTTCTTTGATGCCAAATAGTTACAGTGAATTATTTGTTAGTACTGTCCACAGTAACGTCAAATATGTGTACTTTTGTTTAGTTCTTGAAAAAATTATTTTCAGTCAATACGTGTGATAAATTGGGAAATAAAAATTTTCATTCCGTCATGTGATCTTCAGTCGTCTGATTTTCTTGGTAATGTGGCTGCAAGTAAAAAGTTCATGTATAGCGCAGTATCGAATCTTCTGGATTGCTCAGTCGTCTGATTTTCTTGGTAATGTGGCTGCAAGTAAAAAGTTCACGTATAGCGCAGTATCGAATCTTCTGGATTGCTCAGTGCGCCTTACACTTTACTCCTTGGCAGACCTATTAAGTTGAGCAAAGACTTTGTTATCAAAGACCCACAACTGTCTGTAGACAAGTATTCATTCATAGAGCGACGCGAACTGGATCAGTGAAGAGAGAAAAACTTGCCCATTGCACCATCTAAACAAGCAACACAGACTTGAACATGGGGGTTATTTGTGTAGAGTGTGAAGCTTCAGCCACTGTGCCACAGAGCCTCTACTTCCATAAGAGAGAAACATTCAATAACATCAACAAAGAATCAACTGCAAAATTGTATTCCACATTCACATTAAGGTTCCAATTCGGAGAGTTTCCTCATTCATTACATTAAATCGGTTACTGGTTTCTCTGGTGGATTTCGCCAGAACTACATAGAACATTGCACGGATGTGACACAGCGGCTTTATTTTTCTCAAAACGAATTTGAAATTTTGTTATGTCGTGTTCTGTTTGGTAGGAGAACTTGGTTGAGCAGAAACACCATAAGTTGGCTCGCAGTCTACGCCGTGGACCAGTCAACCGCGAAAACAAGCCGAATGCGGCCACACGTGACCACCTCAATGTGAGTAATCTGTGGTTTGTAGTAAATGCCTTGTAAGATTACGTTTGGTAAAATTATTCATTCTGTTAAAATCAACTGTACCCATGTTATTTTCACAGTACTATGTGATACAGATGCAGCAATAGGATATATCATTTTCTGTCTCCTTTATACTTTAGAAACATCTTTTTATTATACATTTTAAGGTAAAACATTTAGCATCCTAGATGGATTACCAGTAAGTGGAATTCAGTAATCCATCTAGAAAATTTATAATCCATCAAATTCATGTGAAATGAAAAACTGACTACTCTGCGATGTTTATTTATTCTGGTGTAAGTGTAACACCAGTTGGTCATAGTTGCCCGAATGTCATTAATAATAAAGTCAAATCTTTGAAAACAGCATCAATATTATAAATTACCAGCCATTGACTAATCAATATAGTGCAAAACAAACTCCCACAGTGGAAAAATGGGAAGTAGAAGAAAAAAAGCCACATTCCGTACTGGCATACACAAAATGATCATTGATAAATAAGAACCAAATGGATTAAAAGACCTGAAACAAAGTGCATAGCTGTGGAAACTCTTCAAATACGAGAAATGAACAACGGTGACGCTTTTAAGAGTGCCTTAAAATCACTATATTTTAACCAATATTTTAACTGTTGCAGAGAGAACTTTAAAATATTACGTTTTGGTTCTACCGTCTTAGATGACTTTTTAGATCGATGTACTTTAGCCTTCTGTATTTGTATTTGTATATTTATTTGTTTTATGCATCTGCTTATATGACACATTGTCATGACACATTGATTATGTTGAGATAATTTTAGTTACATATCTAAGTAATTATTTCTATTTATATCTACTACATATACATGTAAGACGTCTTGAATGGTTGTAACGGGTTTGGTGCTACATAAGTATGTTTAGTTATAAATAAATTGCTACTTAAAGAACAGCGAGTCTGACTGGCTCTTGGCAGCAAGTGGCCTTCATAGTTTGTGTGCTGGGAATAACAATAATAAATTGACCCCTACTTGCAAGTTCCAACATATACCATATACCGATAATTCGGCCAGATCATAGTCTAGTAATCAGTTGCAAAATCTGGGGTACGCAGAGAAACGGAATATCATTAAACTGACCCTGTATAAGTAACAAATGTCATTCATAGACACACGGTTATGTTCACAGGCTTATGGCTGATGCATATTTGTCGAATTTGTTTCAAAGTCGGTGCAGCGTCATATTTGAGTATAATGCACCATTTCCGATAACCTCAATTGTCCCACCTAGCGATTGCCCGAGGTGATTCCGGAACGATTGCCCGATTTGCCAGGTATTAAAGCCTAACATAAAAACCGTTTTGATTGGTTGCAGCATTTACGCACTCGACACAATTGGTAGTGTTTACATTTTTCCATATTAAATACATATTTAATTTTAATCTCATATTAAATACATATTTAGTCTGATATATGTATATATATACATATTTATATATATATATATATATATATATATAGTGTGTATATATCGGCTAATATGAGCAAATATATAATAATAATAAAGAACAGTATTTGTCTACGCCATATCTCTAGCAATAAAACCATTCAGAGGCGCATTAAACTTTACAGGAATATTAAAGTTAAAAATTAGAGATGTAGTTGTAAAATAAATAGATAAGTAAAAAAATTTCAATTCTAAATAAATAATATAGTCTTAAAAATACAAAAATGCTAATACTGATAAATAATAGTTAATTACATTACAAGTTTAAAATAATAAAATAGTTGATAAATAGTAGATACTAAAAATGTTAAGATATTTAAAAAAAATCTTTTAAAGTGAAAAACGCTCTTTTAAACATATATGTCTTCAGTTGCTTCTTGAAAGAACTGAGGCAGTCTGTGGCACGCATGGCAAGCAGCAGATTGTTCCAGAGGCGTGGAGCAGCACTCGAAAATGCCTTTTCTCCCTGCGTACGTAGGATGTATGTAACCTCGCAGAACCTGCTTGTTTCACATGTTTCTTTTGTGCATTCGCAGTCAATTGTTGGCTACCCACCAACAAAAACATTGTCGTCTGAAGAGGAGGATCTCGTGTGGAAATTCCGGAAATACCTCTCTGGACAGAAGAAGGTAAGTCATGATTCTACCTCTAGTTAGAAGAAGGTAAATCGTGTTTCTGTCTCCAGTTAAAAGAAGGTAAATCATGTTTCTGTCTGTAGTTAGAAGAAGGTAAATCATGTTTCTGTCTCTAGTTAGAAGAAGGTAAATCATGTTTGTGTCTGTAGTTAGAAGAAGGTAAATCATGTTTCTGTCTCTAGTTAGAAGAAGGTAAATCATGTTTGTGTCTGTAGTTAGAAGAAGGTAAATCATGTTTCTGTCTCTAGTTAGAAGAAGGTAAATCATGTTTCTGTCTCTAGTTAGAAGAAGGTAAATCATTTTTTGTCTTAGTTAAAAATAAATCGTTTCTGTCTCTAGTTAGAAGAAGGTAAATCGCGTTTCTGTCTCTAGTTAGAAGAAGGTAAATCATGTTTCTGTCTCTAGTTAGAAGAAGGTAAATCGCGTTTCTGTCTCTAGTTAGAAGAAGGTAAATCATGTTTCTGTCTCTAGTTAGAAGAAGGTAAATCATGTTTCTGTCTCTAGTTAGAAGAAGGTAAATCATGTTTCTGTCTCTAGTTAGAAGAAGGTAAATCATGTTTCTGTCTCTAGTTAGAAGAAGGTAAATCGCGTTTCTGTCTCTAGTTAGAAGAAGGTAAATCATGTTTCTGTCTCTAGTTAGAAGAAGGTAAATCATGTTTCTGTCTCTAGTTAGAAGAAGGTAAATCGCGTTTCTGTCTCTAGTTAGAAGAAGGTAAATCATGTTTCTGTCTCTAGTTAGAAGAAGGTAAATCGTTTCTGTCTCTAGTTAGAAGAAGGTAAATCATGTTTCTGTCTCTAGTTAGAAGAAGGTAAATCGCGTTTCTGTCTCTAGTTAGAAGAAGGTAAATCATGTTTCTGTCTCTAGTTAGAAGAAGGTAAATCATGTTTCTGTCTCTAGTTAGAAGAAGGTAAATCATGTTTCTGTCTCTAGTTAGAAGAAGGTAAATCATGTTTCTGTCTCTAGTTAGAAGAAGGTAAATCATGTTTCTGTCTCTAGTTAGAAGAAGGTAAATCATGTTTCTGTCTCTAGTTAGAAGAAGGTAAATCATGTTTCTGTCTCTAGTTAGAAGAAGGTAAATCATGTTTCTGTCTCTAGTTAGAAGAAGGTAAATCATGTTTCTGTCTCTAGTTAGAAGAAGGTAAATCATGTTTCTGTCTCTAGTTAGAAGAAGGTAAATCATGTTTCTGTCTCTAGTTAGAAGAAGGTAAATCGTGTTTCTGTCTGTAGTTAGAAGACGATAAATCAAGAATGTATATTATGATTCTGTCTCTAGTCACAAATGTTTCTCCCTCTCTTCCAGGCACTGGTCAAGTTCCTCAAGTCTGTCAACTGGTCAGTGCCGGAGGAGGTGGACCAGGCGCTTGAGCTCATGAACGGGTGGAACCCTATGGACGTGGCGGACGCACTTGAGCTTCTCTCCCCAATGTTTGTCAACCCCGCGGTCCGGCAGTACGCGGTCGCACGGCTACAGCAAGCTAACGATGACGTAAGTGACGCTGTGGTATCACAGGACTATTTGTTTACTTGTCATTGATAAAGGTACTTAAGCGTACAAGATATACATTACAAGATAATGAAACGTTTAACTGCAGGTATTTAATTATTAAAAAAAATTGAGAAGCACTTTTATTGCTTACATTATCTAAGATTGAATACAACTATTGTTACTGTTACTACTACTACTTTGACTACAGTCGGCCTATGACAGAGTGAGTGGTGCTGAAGTAGTAGATAGTCACATGACTGCAGCTGACCAATGAGGTGTTAGTTTGTAAAATCCTGACAACGTTGCCAATATTGTCTTTAATCATGCTTTTCAGGAAATGAAAATGTTCATGAAATTTATTTGAATTTCTGCGAATATTTTTGTGTGGCATACACATCAAGGCGTTTGTTTGTTTGTTTCCATGGCAACAGGAGCTGCTGTTGTACCTGCTGCAGCTAGTGCAGGCGCTCAAGTACGAGAACTTCGATAACATTCAGGCAGCATTTGAACGCCAGCAAGAGCAACAGCAGCTGAATGAGCCACCACGCTTTGTCGTTCGTTCAGAGTCGACTGGCTCGGCTACCACAGTGCCCTCTGGTGACACAATCGACGGTGGGGGCGGAGTTATTGAGAGTGACAGGTAATAGTTAGATTCGCTGTGGTAGCATACGGAGAAAGGTGACGTGACTTGAAGAAATCGTCATTTTAAAGGTTTCTCTGCAAAATGTAATAAATGCCTTTTTCTGTATAATTTTCCCAAACCAGAACAAAGAGTTTCTTAAAGTAAACACATGCTGAGTGAAGGCACTATATCTTAATTAGACAAAAATGCAGTGAATCCCCATTTAATGATGTGAACAAAGCAGTGTTTGTTTTCCAAACACGATAAGTGTCTACGTTTTTTTGTTAAAAAACGTGTTCACCATGTCTTATGTCGGTTGTATGTCCAGTTGCCATAGCACTGTGACGACGTCGAGATGTGCTAGTGTCGATGACATGTCACCGTCATCGTCGGAAGAACTGATCACCGCGACACAAGACAGTCTGCATGATGCCCTTGGCCTAGAGAGTAGTGCAACAATGGTAGGGGTAAGTCAACCATATACAGTAGTTCAGTGGTGTAACGGCTACAGCTTCAGACTCTCGACTAAGAGAACCCAGGCTCGAATTGTGTGCTGCCGTGTGAAACCTACGGCAAGTTTTGTTCACTCTGCATTGCTCCAGTTCACTCAGCTGTATGAATGTGTATCTGACAATGTTGGGTATTTGTGTACAAATAGTCTTTGCGTGTTACTAGCAGCGTGGCTTGATACTTCCCAGAGAAGTCGAGATGGCGTTCGATTTGAACAGGTCTGCCAGGGAGTAATGTGTAAAGCACTTTGAGCAATCACAGGATTGGATACTGGCATATATCAGAATTTACCTTTACTTTTTATACCTTTGGTGCATACATCAACACATAGATGGCAGGACTAGTATGATGTCAACTGTTGTATTCGGGAAGTTTAAAGTTTGGGCAATTGTATTCATGGTGTTTTGCCACATGGAGCACCATACCTTGGTTATCTGAACAATATTAAACGATCCTAGCAATGAACAGAGGTGGCAACATAATAGCTTATTTGTGTTAACTGCATCATGGCTTAATACTTCCCAGAAAAGTTACAAAAACTTCAACGACATCTTGAAATAGTCATTCTATGAGGACAGCGTCTTTACACAATTTCATTTTGAAAACTGCACATTTTCGTCATTTATACATGAGTAAAGGTTAATGTAAGTTCATATATAGCGCGGTATCCCGTCCTCAGGACTATTTACCACATTTTCGAACAATTTACAATTGTTTTTTTTGTACATTTAAAAATGGCCTCCAGTCAGGAGGTTGACCACGTATTCAGCTAAAATATGTAACATATCATAACACGTTATATACCAGTGTGTAGATAATTTAATGTTTTTTCAAATAACCCCAACTTGTAGCAGTAAAAAGCCAAGCATAAAAAAGTTACACCGAAACAAAGTATTTGTTTTACACAAAAATTTCAAAATGTCTTAGTGTCAGTCAAGAAATGGTCAACATATTTTACAGTTACAACAACAGTTTTTACACCACTGTGTAGGTACGTTTATTATACACAACATGCATACAACATACAATTGTGAGAATTGAATAATAAAGGCACTAGAGCAAAGAAAATGGCGCAAGCAATATTTTTAAACGTCGTGGTCAAATATTTGACAAGGCACAGGCTTCACGTAAAAATTGGCTGAGTGCTAACGGGTTAATAATATATTTTATTTAATATAGCACCACATCCAGTTACAAATTGTTTGTGGCTCTACAACATATCAATCTTTACATACGTTAAAATCCATTTGAATAATCCTACAATATAAATGCACTTCCCTGGGAGACCTTTTCAATCAAACACCATCTCAACTTCCCTGGGAAGCATCCAGCCATGCTGCAATTAATGCGCAAAGTCTGTTCGTACAAACACCAACCACTGTCTACAGCCAGGTACTCATTCATACAGCTGAGTAAACTGGAGCAATGTAGAGTGAAAAAAGTGGGGATTGCACTTAAAATATATCTCGTGTACGTTTTATGTGTTTGATTTATTTGAATAAATGCGTCTGACTTGATTCTACTTGAAAATTTATCTTGTGTGGTCGATGGGACATGCTACTAGAGCAAAATAAAATTGTGACTTGGGTTTTGCATGTTTTAGGATGCATTACTGAAAAAATCACAAAAGCCATTGGTCGTTGACCTCAACAGCTATATTTGGTGAGAGGGGTAGCTGTAAACATTTCTACGGTCAACATATGTCAATAAAAAACAAAAGCTGGACAGAGAGATGACCCTGAGAACATGTAGGTCATTCACCTTTCACCTCTGTTACAGATGGACTTGTGTACATTTCTCATCACAAGGGCATGTCGAAACCCAAAGCTCGCCAATTACTTCTGTTGGTAAGTAACATTCGGCAAACGTAATCAGGTTTAGAACATAGCGTAAAATTATTGGCAACACCATTTAAAAAAAATCAGTGGGCCCGCCAATCTGAACAGATTGCATCGAAAAAGCCACTTAATGTAATGCCACCATAATGACACCTTGACAATGTCTGCTGTCGCTATAATGGTGACTGTTTCGTGACAGTATGCCCAGGTGAGTTGCTATGGTTGTTGTTCTAACGGATTGAGGCAGGAGCCAATACTGTGGGACTTGTGTGGATAAAAGAACAAAATATGTATTGTTTGCATCATCTTTCTTTGAAGAATCAAAAACCACCTCTACAACTTTATGCTATATGTATATGTAAAACAGCGCCTGAAGATACTATAAACATGTCAGCTGCACACATGCATCTTTAAATTAAATTTCAATAACATTTTGTTTTTTTGTTGAAAAGTTAAGACAAATGTCATCAAATTATTGTTATTATGTTTTGTTACCAATCATTATACTGTAATTGTTATGTGGTTTCTGTTATCCGCATAATTTAATGTTAAGTAGCTTATTATGTGCACAGTAATTATTGACTTTTATTAGTGATGAGCTACTTTTGTTGCGTACATTGTTTTTTTTTCTGGAAAAACTTGTTTTATAAAAAAATTGTACATAAAATTTCCTGAAAGGTGGCTCCTCGATAGCGACTGGCATGGTCTTAGAGGAGTCTCCTGACCATACGTTATATTGTTAGTTATTATACATTATTACCATGTTTGCTATGATTTTTATATTTGTATTGGTTCTGAGTAGTTTGACATGGATATAGTGTACGCATTGTTCGAAATACTGGTCAAATAAAACAGAATTCTTCTTCTTCATAAGAGCAGTCAGCCATGTTGTGAAGATGAGTCTTGCTGCTTCATTCATTTTACCGCACATTAGGCAGATGTTGCGTGATTGTTCGCGTTTATATGTCTGAATGTGACGCCACAGGTGTCTGGTTGTGGTGACATAGGTATCTGACTATTAGTGACATGAATGTCTGACCACTGGTAGGTGGTTTATTGTGGTGACGCAGGCATCTGATTGTGGTGACATACATCTGATTGAAGTGTTGCAGGTGTTTATGGTGATACATGTGATTGATTGTGGTGATGTGGGTATCTGATTGTGGTGACACATGTATGTGTTTTTGATGACAGGCATCTAATTGTGGTGATGCAGGTATCTGAATGTGGCAACACAGGGATCTGATTATGATGACACAAGCATCTGTTTGTGGTGATACAGGGATCTGATTGTGGTGACAAAGGTATCTGTTTGTGGTGACAAAGGTATCTGTTTGTGGTGACAAAGGTATCTGTTTGTGGTGACAAAGGTATCTGTTTGTGGTGAAAAAGGTATCTGTTTGTGGTGACAAAGGTATCTGTTTGTGGTGACAAAGGTATCTGTTTGTGGTGACAAAGGTATCTGTTTGTGGTGACAAAGGTATCTGTTTGTGGTGACAAAGGTATCTGTTTGTGGTGGCATAGGTATCTGATTGTGGAGACTCAGGTATCTGTTTGTGGTGATGCAGGCATCTTTTTGTGATGATGTGGGTCTGATTGTGATGACATAGGTATCTGATTGTGGTGACAAACATCTAAATGTGGAGACACAATCATAAGATTTTGGTGACACAGGCATCTAAATGTGGTGACATAGGTATCTAAATGCGATGACACAGACATATGATTGTGGTGACATGGGCATCTGAATGTGGTGACGCAGACATCTGTTTGTGGTGACGCAGGTATCTGATGGTGGAGTGTGACGACCAGGTGGAGACGTGTCGAGACAGCGGTGTCATCAAGATGTACGTGACAGTCCTCAAGAGCTTCAGCTTATCCCTAAAAAATGTAAGTGACCCCTGTGTTTGTAAGTGACCCCTGTGTTTTTTCTTCGTCCATTTACTGGACTGCGGTGTATGCTCTCTTAAAACAGTTAATATAAAAAATAAAAACGTTAATAAAGTTATTCTATGGATCTCTGGTGATTTAAAAAAAATATTATGATGTACATAGTCACATGAAGAAATTACAGCAGATGTTAAGGCACGAAGGCCAGCCCTGAAAGCCTCTGGGCAGGTGGTGGCTGATAGGCTTGTGGGGAGCCTATTCCACTGTCTAAGTGTTTCTTCCCAACTCTGTGTGTCCCACCTTCCTAGTTCTACTGCACCTTCTGCGTCGGTGTCCCGTCAATCTAATGTTTCCTGTCAACTTCCCCCAGTCTGTGATTTCTGTCCACCAATTTTAGTCCTTTTGTGTCCTTTCACTAACGCTGTTAAGAGCTCTTAAACCCAATTTTGAACTTTAACATAAATGTTATCATTAACAGTGATCTAGAAAACCTGAGAATGTATCAACACCACAATGCACCAGCAGGATAGTGTCCATGGTGATATGGCAATGTATGTTTGCGTTTTTATTTATTTATTTATTTACGAACATTTTGTTTGAGGAAATGTTGTTTATCTTAGTGAAACGACCCCCCTTTCTCTCTGGACCCTTCATTCACGTTGTGTCATGTTGTGTTCATCCCAAATTGTATATTTCACTTTTGTGTTTTAACTTTCATCTTGTGTTCCACTGCTATTTTGTGTTCCACGTCCACCTTGTTTTTCCATTCCACTCTGTGCTTTGCTGCCACTTTATGTTTTAATTCCACTTTGTGTTTCACTTTCACTCCTGGCCTCACTTTTGGTTTCACCTCCACTTCTGGCTTCACTTTTGGTTTCACCTCCACTTCTGACTTCACTTTTGGTTTCACCTCCACTTCTGGCTTCACTTTTGGTTTCACCTCCACTTCTGGCTTCACTTTTGGTTTCACCCCCACTTCTGACTTCACTTTTGGTTTCACCTCCACTTCTGGCATCACTTTTGGTTTCACCTCCACTTCTGGCTTCACTTTTGATTTCACCACTTCTGGCTTCACTTTTGGTTTCACCTCCATTCTGTGTGTCATCCATGTTGTGTGATCAGTGGTCTCCTGTTAACAGGGTGGTCCTATGTAGGTTACTTTGTGCTCCCAGAATGCACCTGTGATTAGTGATCTCTCGGTTAACAGGGTGGCCCTGCGTGGGCTTCGCTACGATCAATGATTTCCCGGCAACAGGAATTCATGGAGAAACTTGTGAAGCTGGTGAAGCTGGTGGCTCGAGAAAGTGGAAATAGAAAGAGAAAGGTATTTCACTTTATTATTTTGGTTTCTTTTTAACATCAGATGGTCATCAGGGCCGTCTGATAGGGCTGTTTTGGTAATCAATAAAATGCCCTTTCTAGTAGATTGTTCCTAGCAGTGTGGCTAAATTTGATTTGAGATGAAAAAATAATGATGGAAATACTTAATGTGTCACATGACTGGTAAAAAACTGCCATCCTCGAACGCCATGTGTGGTGACGATACCCACTCTCCCTGGTAGGTCTCCACCGCATTATATGGAAGGTAGGTAGCTGAATTAAAACTAGTGACCACAAGTTACCAGAAAAGCTAAAGATCAAGATCGACAGCACAGTCATCTCACTAGTACTTATGGAGAGAAATTAAGAGCTCCTTGAGTGAACTGAGATGAGGATGACACTAGATGGGCGATGAATATCTCGCCGAAGGAACATAAAACCTGAGGAAGTGACTAGTTAAGCCTACATTTTCTGCGAATCCCTGTGTAATTACATGCTTGATCATGTTGTGGCTGAAATCTATCCCTGCAACGTGTGGATAGATTGTTTCACCAGGAAATCTGCCAGGGAATTCTGCAACTGATATAACCAGCAGTGTCCCCTGGTGTGCATTAATGATGACAGCTAAAAATCAGTTTCGTTTTCGCAATTTATTTCAGTGACAAACAGACATGATTTGTAAGTTGTTTTTGTTGTGTTTAGTTTGTCACATGGCCAATAAACGTGTACGTGCTGTGTGGCACTTGCATTGCCACACTATTTGTTTTTAGATTGAGAAGTTGCAAGCTCTACTGGTTGACCCGGATATTCTCAAGTTCAACTTTGTCAACTTTGACCCCATGCCTCTGCCCCTTGACCCAGAGGTCATGGTTCAAAGCATCATTCCTGAAGAGGCGTCTCTCTTCAAGGTAATCCTTGTTGAAACATGACGTCTTCAATACAGCTGGAGAATGTACTATGTGGTGTACTGAAACCTTACTATCAAGGTCAATCTCAACATAAAGGTCACCCTCACTATTAAGGTCACCCTAGGGTCTGGATAAAGTCTAGCTGTATTATAGTATTACCTTTCAGTGATGAAAGCTTGTAGAATGATCTGATGGACTGTTTGCACTTTGTAGATTCAGTTGAAGTTTTCAAATCAAAACATGCCTTTAATGCTGCATTTGTAGACTTCTTGTAGTATGTAATAACAACATTTATAATTATTGTTTTTAAGTTATTTATTTATTTTAGTATATTAATAAAATAAATAAATGTTAGTGCATGGCTATAGCCATGTAGTTTCATTTTCTTTATTTTATTTAAAAGTATACCATGTATTTTAACTACATAGGCACATAAAATTAATATAAAAAAGTCCTCGTAAATATAATATTAGATTAAGATGAAAATGACTCTATCTATTACGTAGTTAAACCCAGACCAGATATATTGTGGTTGTGTAGAAAATACGGTGGCAGAAAGGAAAAAGATGTCAATACTCACATTCCGGTCAATTGTATGTCTTGCTCGTGAACTACCATATTTGCTTTGTTGCCCTGATATGGCCCGTTTGGCAACATTTCATATCGATCTCGTAACAAAACCGACATCACATGGTTTATTGTAACTTTCTGCCGACCAGCATTTTGTGGCACAGAGAGGCCTCAAATGAACATAGAAAGAGGTTAGTCCACCCGTACCCCTGGGAGGGGATACTGTTACACTGTGCCTAAGTTAGCCGTCTAATATCTAAGCACTATGACTCACCTGTTGCAGAGTGCTCTGATGCCGTGTCGATTCACTTTCTGTACAACAAGTGGAGAGAAATATGTGACGATCTTCAAGCATGGAGACGATCTGAGACAGGATCAACTTGTACTACAGATCATTACCCTGATGGATCAGGTAGGTGGCATATGCTAGGATGGATCATTGGTACCAAGGATCATTGTGCTAATGAGCCAGATTGAATGGATCATTACTCTCATTACAGCATGGATCAGATTTACATAGGATCATACAAGCTCATCTGGATCATAAAGGATCATATAGGATCATCTGGCCGAGAAAGGATCATGTTGTACGATAGATCATTACTGTGATGAATCAGGTAGTCTGAGACAGGATCATTTCGATCATATATGTTGAGAAAGGATCATATTTTGAGATAGATCATTACTGTGATGAATGAGATAGTTTGAAACAGGATCATCTAGATCATATAGGCAAAAAATATGATCTTTTGTGATAGATAATTACTGTGATGAGTCAGTTAGTTTGATCATAATATTGTTATGTTATTGGTCATTACTGTATGGATCAGCCAGACTGAAACAAAACCATCTTGTATAACACATTTTGATGTGATTTATGTATATATATATATATGTATATGTATATGTGTGTTTTAATTTTTTATTGTATTTACTGTACAAAGGGTTTTTCGTGGTGTTTATTTAGCTTCTTCAGACAGAAAACCTCGACCTGAAGTTGACCCCGTACAAAGTCCTGGCAACAAATACAAAGCATGGTGAGTGGTTATACATATTGCAGCAAAACACCTTCTCTCTCGATCTTGCATGGTCTCTCGTTATCAAGTATGACACTTTGAGTGAAAGGACATAATAAATGATAACATTCAGTTGTGTGTGGCAAGTGTGTTGGAGACTGAATATGCTCGTACAGCGTGTGGCTGCAATCACCCAAAATTATATTGCATGACTTGACCCCGACCTCACTCAACTTCATTGGACAGAGTTAAAAAGGGGTTTGCAAAGGGATTGCCAGGGATAGTGAAGGTGGGTGTCTTCAGGTTATTTCATAACTAGTTGAGCAATGCAGCAACGCCTGGGGGAAAGGGCAGTCACTGCGCTTAAACTCTTGAAAGTTGTGATCCCAGGGTCCAATCCCCACTGCCCGGAATAAATATGAGTTAAGGGAGCATTTCCACTTTTTTTTAATGTAAAATGACTCCAGCACTAGAATATTTGCAAATTGCATTATGTTGTTTCAGCATGTCCCAGAATCATGAGATTGCATCATGATGCAACAAACTATTAACACGTAGCAGAATCCGTGAATAGCCTTATGAAATATTGAACCCCCCATGTTCTCCACCTCAGACAAATTTAAAAATTCTACATCTATGAATCATCCTATTGGGCCAGCTAGAGCACATGCACAATTTCAGCCCGATACATGCAAACCTGACAGAGCTGTTGGTCCATAGACATACAGAGAAACATTGTTTTGATATACAGATGTCCTGTGTTGGGTTTCGATGTGGGTTTCCACATTTTGCACTCTTCATAATCATTTTCCCACATAGTCATATCTTCACTGCATGATGTGTGTATGTTTTCATTTGGTGTGTAGTGTTTTTCCCACAGGGGCACATTTGTCCACCAGTGGCACATTTGCCCACTGATAGCACACTTGTCAGTAGAAAGTCTGGAACAAATTGATTGCTGTTGGACTGTTGTGTCTGATGTGGTTGACCGACCTGCCCAGACAAATATAGCCCAGTAATAAATGGTGCAAACTTGAGCTGTATTCAACCAATGATATATTTAGCTGTTTTACATAAATATCACACATTTATGTATTTATGCAAACTGGTATAATTTCTCTCATTTCACACAAGTACACACGTATTGTATACCTATACACATACTAAGAAACATTGTTTTATGATGTAGATGCCTGTCTCAACAACATCAAACACACTTTTGGACTTAAGTGTCATTTTGTTACTGTCGACATGTTTATTCTATAATGTTATAAAATTATTACAAGTAAAAAACCACTTGGTTTACTAAAGCATTTTGAAGGAAATTTTTATTATTTTTCTTTCATTCCAGGCTTTCTTCAGTTTATCGAATCTACAGCTGTTGCAGAGGTTCTGGCAACAGATGGCGCCATTCTCAACTTTTTCCGCAAACATGCGCCATCAGAAACTGGTCCATATGGAGTACAGCCAGAAGTCATCGACACATACGTGAAAAGTTGCGGTAGGTTCTTGTGATAATCATAACTGGAGATAAATTGGATGGTGGCTGACCTGCAGTGACTATGCCATTGTGACAGTATTTAACAAGCTTTAACAAGATTGCCACCTAGAGAATCAACTCTAGATGGCAGGTGGACTAGGAAGCCCTTTGGCTTATCAAGACTCCAACCTATCTATCTAACTGTACCCCACCATTCTGAGGTATATGTCATTTATTTTTAAACATATTAACACTACTAGCACCTACACAATCAGCTGATAATCTGTTCCATTCATGTACTGTTCTTTGTGAAAATGAGAATTTTCTAATATCTGGTCTACACTGCTTCTTTGCTAATGTAACTCCATGTCCTCTAGTCCTTCTCTCTTCCTTGACTGTGAAAAAAATATTTCTGTCAATATTTTATACTCATCTGATTCCTCTCAATCCCTGTTTTAGTGTTGTTAAACCACATTATTAACATTAACTAATATTCCTGAGTTTTGTTCAGTTTGTTGTCTCTTTTACTCTTTCTAGATATCAATATCCTTCTTGCGATATGGCCTCCAAGCTTGTATGTAATCTTATTTCCATACGATTATTATGTGTTTAACTGATATCAAGTGCAACTCTCACCTATACAGGTACTCAACTGACTACTGTGATGTCAGGTGTTGATACAGGTGTATATTGTCTGTTTTATTCGTCAAGTTGTCAGCGAATAAAGTATGATCAATTCCGTTCTGAATGATCGCAATATGTGTCTCTCCAAACAGTTTAAACTAGAAAGACTATATATCAAACGAAGTTTCACTTACTGAAGTGAGAGTTTTCAGTTTTTTACTATCAAAACAAGACGGACTGTTGTGGTGTACACAATAAAGACGTTGAAGTTTTTGCTAAAGTTCATTTCCTTATGATACCGGTAATTGCTGTCACAATACTTTGTTCAATGTTGTGGGCACATGCAGCAGGGTATAATGTCCCCTTTCGTAATTTATCCTCATATAAATGCCCATGTTCGGGTAAACACTCATTCACACTTCCAGGTTTTTCCAATTTAATTTATTAAATTTATTGTATGTTTTTTTTTTTTTTTTTTAATTTACACAGGAGTTTAAGGTAAGCTCAATGCTTTTATCCGTTATAGATGATAGTCAATCATTCATACCACCCCGCATCAAAGCAGCATAACCAGAATGTCACAAAGGAGCTGAAACAATCTCATGGGTGTGCTTGATTTTGTTTTTCATAAACACTACAAGTTTAGTTGAAATGAAACATGTGAAAAGTTTGAATTTAGGAGGTTGTCAGATTTTAGTATTGGAGTAAATACAGGTTTCTACTTTTTACCTGTTGCAGCCGGATACTGTGTGATAACTTACCTGTTGGGTGTTGGAGACCGTCACCTTGACAACCTGCTGTTGACGACTACAGGTATATTAACAAGATTGTCATAAGATGCAGTCTGCTGTAAATTGGGTGGAGAGAAGCTGTCAGATTGTCGAGGGTATAATGATTATTATAATTATTTGGGTATCACATATTTTTCAGTTAGAAATTTATATTTTATTTATACATTACTGCACTCCTAATTTTATTTATATATATATATATATATATATATATATATATATATATGGTACTTCCAAAAATGCATACAGTTTGCATAACACAATATACAGACTATTTACTACATATTTTAAAGGAGCCTGTATAGTACATAATTATTAGCAATTTCAAAAATCTATTTTAAGCACCTTCAAATTTATATATTATCCAGATCTAGGCATTACACAAAATGTTCCTATAGTTTTTTCTGTCTTGTATCTTCAGGGAAACTCTTCCACATTGATTTTGGATACATCCTTGGCCGAGACCCAAAACCAATGCCCCCTCCCATGAAACTGACGAGGGAAATGGTGGAGGGGATGGGAGGGGTTACCAGTGAACATTTCACTGACTTCCGCAAACTTTGCTACACCGCCTTCCTTCACCTCCGCAGGTAAGATGTCAAGGTTGATGACATCACCTGCACAGGTGGGATGTCAGGGTTGATAATGTCACCTCCACAGGTGGAATGTCAGGGTTGATGATGTCACCTGCACAGGTGGGATGTCAGGGTTGATGTTGTCACCTGCACAGGTGGGATGTCAGGGTTGATGATGTCACCTGCACAGGTGGGATGTCAGGGTTGATGATGTCACCTGCACAGGTGGGATGTCGGGGTTGATGATGTCACCTCCACAGGTGGAATGTCAGGGTTGATGTTGTCACCGGCACAGTTGAGATATCTGGGTTGATGTTGACACCTGCTCAGGTGAGATATCTGGGTTGATGTTGTCACCTTTCCAGTGAGATGTCAGGGTTGACGTTGTCACCTTTTCTGGTGAGACGTCTGTGTCGATGTCACTTTGACAGGTGAGATGTCAGGGTTGGTGTTACTGGCTATGCATCTGTAAAATGTGTTGTTTTATAAGTGTTATCATAACACTATATACATTTTTTAACGTACTGATGCGTTTTCTCGTTTCCCTCATTTAGTCAATTATTTACGTCTCCAGAATCTCTTGTTTTCTCCACGTATTTCAGCTGTCTCTTACAGCCGTCTGCAGTGGAGGGTGAGAGGGGGCTGAAATATGTGGGGGAAACAAAATAGTTTCTGGAGAGGTAAATCATTTACAAGACATTGTATTAGTCGTTGAAATAATATCGGTAGTTTCTGTGGTTCACAGGTCGGCCAATCTCATCCTCAATCTGTTCTCACTCATGGTGGATGCCAATGTCCCTGACATTGCTCTGGAGCCCGACAAGACGGTCAAGAAGGTAAGATTTTATTAGACTGAAAACAAGGGACCAGTCTACACGTCAAAATTACGTGTCACTACTAATTGAATAATTTTAGCCAGTTAATGACTGATCCCTCAGTCTATTCAACCCGTCATGAGTCTGATTCTTTCTTCATTTTTTAAAATTTAACATGTACCTTTGATCTTGAAAAACAGCGGCCCATTTCACTAAGATAAAAGTCTCATAAGAAAATTCATCCTTAAAAAAATTGTTTTCAAAATTCAAACGTCCACTGCCATGTGACTGAGGACACTATTTCTGTGACACACCAGTGATAATGTCCGATTGGCACATTACGGTGTTGACAGTATTCAAGATCACTGTTAAGGATCAGACTTGATTTTAAAGTGGAAAATGGGTTTAAGAGCTCTTACGAACGTTAGTGAAATGTTCCTATATCAGGAAGTAATTCGCCAGCATAGTTCCTACAGCTGAAACAAAACTGTCCTGAAGAACTCAGAGTAACCTTAGGTTGGCGTAGCTGTTGTATTTGTCTATGTGGCCATCAGACATGGGGTCAAATACATTGAAATGTATTCAAATACAAATACTCTTGAAGGATTCAAATACCTATACTTTTAAACGCAACCAAGGGATTAAGCAAACTCGTAATCGTAAAACAATGTGTGAGTTATTATATAGGTAAGATAAAATAAAATTATATATCGAGAAGTCAAGACGTGTATTTTATTGTCATTAGTGTTTCCATGCAAAGGGGTCAAGCCTAGTATTAGGTGTGTCATGACTAGTGTTCATTGCTCACTTTGAGAACAGTATTTAAAAAAGTATTTGAAATAATAAATACTTTAGGTATTTATTTTGGTTGATTTTATCCAATATAGAATGCAAACATTGTGCAAATGTGCGTAAAATATAAATGCAATGTACATTAAATACAAGGATGACACGAAACATACAAACACTGAGAAAAAAGTATTTAAATACAAATACTTAAATTCCTAATCGTCAAATACAAATGCTTTAAAATAGTATTTAAATACTTTCGAATATGACACCAGGTGCAGGATAAGTTCCGTCTGGACCTGACGGATGAGGAGGCCGTCCACTACATGCAGAGTCTTCTTGACGCCAGCAGCTCAGCCACCGTAGCTGCCCTCATGGAACAGATGCACAAGATTGCGCAGGTATGTCCCTGTCAGAATGTAGCCTCGATTACCCAGGCTCCACGAGGCAGCAGCACATTTTAGCCCTTCACATATATCCAAACTAGTCTCGCTTAACCGATTCTCGCTCGGTTAATTAACGAGATAACTGGTCCCCACCTCATTGTCCGTAAGCGAACTCAAATCAAACCAAAATAGTAAGTCATCTGTGTCATAATTCCCACCTCCTAGACGATTTTTTGTTGGATGGAAACCTATAAAACGTACAGTGGAGGTTTCTGCTGTGGCAGATACGTTCGTATTTGAAAAGATACGCTACTCGTTCGAGTCATGCATGTTGTAGTCATAACAACATAATATTAAATGGAAAATATACAATGCAATACAATACAATAACCTTTAATAGTCCCCCAAAGAGGAAATTCTGATGGTAGACATTCACATAACACAACATAACACAACAACATTAGTATTGACAGTGCTTATGATAGTAGTGCGCCCCATTGTATCCCCCCCATCCTCCCCGGTCACTTTCCCTCCCCGATTTTGCATTTAGCAGCCTAACAGAAGTTGGAAGAAAAATGTGACAATAACGATTCGTGCGTGTTGTTTCGGATATGTGTCTACAACTAGATTGTGAAACATAGTAAACTTCGTGGAATGTGTGAGAGGCGTCCTTCTAAGATGTCCATTGTCTTTTTAATAGTATAGGCGGGTCATGTTGCCATTTGCGGAAGTGAAATAAACCTAGGAACTGCCAGCCTGGCTTTATCATAAGCTACACTGGGGTCTCCAGGTCCATATCATATTATATGCCATGCTACAGAAACCTGTCACATTCATGCAACCATTGCTGTTTTAGTACTGGAGGAAGTGATTCCTGGATCCTGAGCAAATCTGGACGGTCCTGAGGAAATGGATATCCAGTATAACATTCCAGGTAGAAGTGGATGGATTGAAACCACTGCCAACCACAAGTAGTCGAGGAGGAGAAAGGGTTAACTCAGTAAGCTGCAGGGAGGTGTCATTGTTACAAAGCGGCTCTGTTTATTAGAAGTTTGGCATTATTGGATATGTCAACGTACTTGGTTACAACCCAATACTTCATGGAGGGTGTTAGCCTAAATAACAGGTGTGAATTACACAACTACCTGATACTGTCGTGAACGTTTGGGTAGCTAGGGCCTTTGTGAAGATGGTATCATTGGTAGTTGGCACAACTTGGTATCAGGCACCTTTGTGGATGCAATGCCACCGGTAAAGTCGTCCACAAGGAACTGTCTTGCAAGCATGTGAACATACTAAATCCTTTACTACAAATATGTTCACAAAGAAATGTCCTGTTTTCATTTGTGAACACGGTGCCATTACTAAATGTATCACGTTCGCGTGGAACAAACTGGCAAGCCGTTGCCTTTGTGAGCACGATATCATTCATGACATGAACATGTTCACAAAGAACGGGTTTGCAAAGGGGTGTCTTTGTGAACATGATATGATTACGTTGCCGATATGAATATGTTCACAATCGGGTTTGTGAGCTAACCTTGATGGGTGGTTGGTCCTTCATGTTTCCAAGTAATATGACTACACTTATTAACAGGTGTGCTGGGCGGTTAATGCTGATAATAATTATATTCTTCTGTAAATAGTGTTGTTATTGCTAATATGAATATATGGGGTGGGGGGATACATTTATTAAATACATATGGGCTGTGTGGTCCTGAGTGTGTCTTTACTCAGGTGCAGTTGTCTTAAACTGATTGTCACGGTCTGATGCTCACAGTCACACATGAACGGTTTTATGTATTGCCGGGGCAGATTAAATACCATAGGACTTGCTGGACTAAGACGCAATGTCAGAGCACATGTACTAATTATAATCAAGCCGGCTTGTATGTGCGTGGCTTTTTAAATTTTCGTTTGCGAATACATACTGAGGAACATATCTTCTTCGTCTGCGTGTGTGTGGCGCCATCTAGAGGAATGTGTGTTCTCATTGGACTCAAATCTACAGTTCAGTAGATTCTATAAAGTAATTTTTGAAAATGAGTCCTCTTACTATTTTGTTTCCAATTGCCAGGCTTTCACATAGTGGCATTTTGTTATGGATTTCATTCTGTAAATGTGTTGTTTTTCAGCATGGTTAATTATTGCACAGTTCTAGTCATTGGTGTAACTGATGCAGCGTGTAAATGAATCGTTGTGCACTGAGGGGCGCTGTCGTGTACTATGGTTTACATATCGTACTTACGAAATTATGAAGCTCAGCGTGGCTTATCATCCTAACATTTTGTTGCGATTGTAAAATCAATGATTTTGTTTTAACCAATCATGATGTTGACGTTACATATGGTGTGAATGGTATCTATATTGGGACTTTGTGGAATCACCCTTGGTTTGGGGGTGCGGTGTATCCATGGTTACAGGGGTAACGGCAGAATTACTCGCTAGGAGAACGCACAATGTAGGTACCATGTGAAAGGTAATTTTATGGGCTTTCAAATGGTACCAAACACAAACGTCTAGCTTTATTGGTTGCCAAGTTATTGCTTTATAAAGAGAAGGTGTACAAAGTCATTTTCTGAAAACAATTCTGAGAAAAACAACTTTAAAGTTTAATGAAGTATTTTAATACATTTGCAACATAAAGACAGATCACAGGAAGGTGAAATTTGGCACAGTTGTAGACCACCTCAATGTGTACAGTGTGGTGAAATTTCACCTTTGCAGCTGCACCAAATCAAAAATCGACAGGAGAATGTGCACAGAAACTAGCCATATGTTCTGTCTGTTTCTGACACAGCACGACACGGTCACGGCTACCTTTGTCATTTTTGTGATGTGCCAATGCAAAGCGTTTTGCAAATGTTGCGGTCTGTCGATTGATAGGATATTTATACCTCACACAAACTCTATTCCTAAAGTAACATGATCAGTCAGCATTCCCAGGGCAGGTCTATTTATGTTTAACAAATATTGCATATTGAAACCGATTTGTGCCAGTTGCAAGCGCAGGGGTGCATGTGTTACTGAATGCTTCAGTGTCATCTGTCATCTGTCATCTGAACTGTGTGCACTAGCAATGATACTGATAAACTCAATTGTGTTAGTTGTGAACTATATGCAAACCAGCTTTGGTCTGCAAAAAACAGCAGTCTGCATAATGTTGTCCTATATGCATAATTGGTCGACATACGCTGCCTTTAGGAGTATATATATATATATATATATATATGTTTGTGTGTGTATGTATGGATATATTAGGTATATTATGTATTATATATCTGCTTTCTGTGTAGCTGTGCCAACAACCTGGAATTAACTTCCTATTTATTACAATTAAATATTCTGAAACTATAGCCACCTTTTGTAAGACTTTTTAAAAATTGCTTTTACACCATAAATATTTGGTGGTTCCATGCTCCAGTGATTGGCCCTGTTTATGACTATGCCAAATGATTGCATTTGTTGTGCCCCCGAGTTTCTATTTTCAAGGACATAGGTGAAGTGTTACAGTTATTAACTTATTATTATTATGTATCATTTGAAATGTTCTGGGTTGAATAAAAATAAAATTCTTCATCTTCAATGTACATCCGATTGTGCACAATCCAAATGTACAGCCGTCACTGAATGAACCTGTATTACATGTATATATTTGTGCAAAACATTGTTGAGTGTGCACGGAATGAACATGGAATATTGTAAATAAAACTGTCAAAGTCTGTGGTCAATTGTTATACCTCTTGCGTCTATGTAATGATATTTGTTTATATTTGAGGAAGATCTATTAACGACTACTGAAAGATGTCCAGACTTCTAGTCAATCTAGTGGTCAATTCAACATGTATATACTTTGTAAACCCACAATGTGCTACTGCTACATCATGACAGTTATTTCAAGAGAAGTTTGAGGAATCAAAATATATAAAATTAAAAAAGAAAATGATATCCTTGGCAACTGGTAATATTTTTGGATACACTAAATTTTCCCTAATCATGGTTGTAAGGGGACGGTACACCAAATGGTCTTATGGAGAATATAGAAATATATTTCATTTGGTCCAATTTTACACAGGTGGTGGGGGGTAAGGTAAGTCATAAAACATCAACAGTTTGGACCATCCAATATGCAGAATTCAATGTCAGGGTCTAAACATGTGACTGGTGTAGAAAAATACAACAATCATTGTAATTTACGATTCTGTTGAGTATAACTCTTCAGTTTTAGCATAAGTAAATTCTCCTTATTTTGTAATGTTTTGTATTTTTATTGTAAGCGATAACATGAAGAACTATAAAATACGATTATAGAATTTGTATTTGTAGCACTTTATATCAAAAAGTTGAATGCCCAGTATCTTTTGGGTTGATGTACCACAATCCAACATTCAGTGCCCATGATGTATTACATTTGCTTTGTACATCAAGAGTAATACAGTTACGTGCCATGAAATCTATGAAACATAACACATGTTGCCAATTCCAGAACAGCCCACATCAATGTGACATTTATTCCATTGATTTCTCTCAATTAATATGTGTCACAGCTGTCCTGTTAGACAACAGGAGGGTGTCAAATTTAAATAATTGTAACACAACAGACCAACCTATGAACACTACCGGCACAATGATATTCTTTATTGTATCCGCTGTACAAACTCTAACTGCATGTGCCTGTCCAACCCACTTAAACATGGAGACAGCCCAACCTCTCATCCCAGCCAAGTGTGCTCCTGACAACTCCCTCTGCACGCACGCACGCATGCACGCTCCACTCCCTATATCTATCTAGCTGTCTCTTCCTACTTGTCATTTTAAACTAGCCAATGGCCATCTCTCATATTCCTGCCAACTACAATGCCCAGCATAGCTTTATGTAGAGACCCGTCCACCCGTCATTTGGACTGGTAAAAACGAATATGGACAGATAGAAATATGGGTGGACGGGTAAAAAAATGAAGGAGCAAAAAAACGTCTTCCAAAACCATAGATATTGTTGGTTATGCCTAGAAAGTGAGTGAAAATGGTGTCACATGTGTTTGAAGTCCATTTCAGGTCATCAGACACATTTAAAAGTGTGTAAACTGGCTTAACAGTTAACATCCATGTATCCACCAAAACATGTGTGACTGGCAACAATTGTATCCTGCATAAAGCCCTGATGCCCAGCTACACGTATCCCCTAAACCACTAATGTCCAACAGTCAACATTTCACTTCCACCGGACACCCTCAATCAACCTATGTCTCCTGCCAGGAGAGTAGAAGACAGTCCCAGCTGTGCCTGACACAGCCTAGCCATCTTATGCTATGATGCCATTCATTAACACTGCTATACATATACAACCCTGTATATGTATGCAACATTACGAACTGGTCCACCACCTATCAACCTTATATACAATTACAACACAAAATAATGCCATAATGCCATAAAGACAGAAACAATAATCACATAAGCTACACTACACTACACTACACTACACTACACTACACTACACTACACTACACTACACTACACTACACTACACTACACTACACTACTCTACACTACACTACACTACACTACACTACACTACACAACACTACACCACTATACTATACTATACTATACTATACTATACTATACTATACTATACTATACACTACACTACACTACACTACACTACACTACACTACACTACACACACAACACAACACAACACAACACAACACAACACAACACAACACAACACAACACAACACAACACAACACAACACTACACTACACAACACAGCACAGCACCACACAACACCACTATACTATACTATACAACTATACTATACTATACTATACTATACTATACTATACTATACTATACTATACTATACTATACTATACTATACTATACTATACTATACTACTACTATACTATACAACTATACTACCTACCTACACTACACTACACTACACTACACTACACTACACTACACTACACTACACTACACTACACTACACTACACTACACTACACTACACTACACTACACTACACTACACTACACAACACCACACTACACTACACTTTAATGTTTTTTTAATTTGATTTGGATGATGCATTGATCTACTTTTCCACACAGATATCTCCGTGATAGCAACTTCTGAGCACAAGTTACACAACAACATTTACTTATAATAACATCTGCACCACACCCCCCCCCCCTCCTATGGAACCTATCTGTAGCAGTTAGAAACCACCAGTACATAATTCTGATCTTTTAAAACTTGTTCCGTCCGAGGCCTGGCGATGAATGATTCAACACCCAACTATTTCCATAGATGGCGACATGAACATTAAGTGTGTCTACCATTTTATTTCTGAAAAATGAGAATCCCAGCCCTACCCTTGCCATTTAACTACCCTGGGGTAAGTCCATGCTTTCAATGTCTTGATTTTGAGCTAACGGAATTCCCTGCTATTAAGGGATTGCTGTGTGAACCTTGTTTAATGGTGAAAACATGCAGATTGGGTGATGCCTTTAACATAATGACTCAAACAGGCGTGCCTATGACTATGAGATCAACTCTCATGATGTACAAAGGTCATGCCAAATGTCATTCCTGTTACTAAGGAATTGCTCCATGTGAACCTTGTGTAATGATGAAAACATGCAGATTACCATGGTAAGTGACGTCTTTAACATAATGACTCAAACAGGCATGTCTATGACCGAGTTTCACCCCCATGACATAAACAAATGGCACCCCTAGCAGACAGGAAAACTGTGTTTTGTGTACGACTCGTGCAAGGCCAAAAGAGCATCCACACAATAGTTGAAATTAATATGATTAACAGCTTACTGGGTACTGTGTTCATTTTAATATTAAATTAAGTGGATCGGGTATTACAGAAACGGTGGAGAGGTGAACCAGATGACTACTAGAAGGGGACCGTCTGGCAGAGGATAGCGCAAGATATGCTAAGTTCTTCAACCAAACATGGAAATGTTTTACAAATTTCACCACCACCTCGTCACCATTGATTCTGAATACCTACCACAGCCAACAGATTAAGCCACAGAAAGAACAACACACACAGCTACAAAACCCCTACTGCAGGACACAGTACAGACAGATGTCATTCTTCCCCCGGACCATCCCCGAATGGAACAACCTGCCCCGGGAAATAGTGGCAGCCAAGTCCCTGGACTGTTTCAAGTCCAGGCTTGCTGCCCACCTGTAACCAGACAGGCCACCCCCCTCTACTATGCCACACACCCTTTCACTACATTTCAGAAGTGTCTACTGCAACCTCCACAAATCAGCATAATCATCACAACATTGATGTTGGCTGATTAATAGAAGAAGATAGAAGAAGATGGGACTCTAATAAATGTACTGACATTATTTCTGCCTCACCTCCAGTTTCTATGGTCACTTTTGATTAGTTGTCAAATTACATGTGTAAAATGTTCAACACACCAGAACAAAAAATTGATTATAATTTGGTGTGTATGTGTTCTCCTAGATATTCTATACATAAAAACATTTCAAATGTTTAGTATTTATATATTATTTATAATTTTAAAACTGTGTAATTATAACTGAGACATTTTTCAACACATTTACTTAAAGATGAAGAAAAAAACCAAAATATTTGTGTACTGATGGTGAAGAATATTTGACGAATGTAAAAATCCAAACCAGATTATATTGAATGTGGCAAACAAAAATGTTTTATGCAATTGTCCACCAATAATTGAATGACAGCACCGATTGTTTGAAAGAGCTTCTCCTTACCACAAATAACACTGGTATAGAGATATGCCAATGTTATGAGGGTACCATTATTGATAGTGAACTTACAATGCTATTGACATTTTGGAGAAGCACGGTTTTGAGTAGTCGGTAGCCTGTTTTTATGTTAAAATCCACCATTAATGCTCTTACATCTTACTGGCCTCCTTAACACATGTTAAGTAAATTTTCAAGAGATCAAGTATCATCATGCAACTGGCCGGCTCAGTCCTGATTGTAAACAGGTATATTTAAGTATATGCCTACAAACTCTGTGTGTGTGTGTGTGCGTGTGCGTGTGCGTGTGCGCATGTGCCATGGCATGTTTCTGACAATTAGAGATAACATCAACAAAATACTGGTTGTCCAGTTTCCACTAGACTCTTGTTTACCCCACATCTTGCCAAAAGGAGTGTAGGTCAGCCCACACAGCACAAAGGTCAAGCCAGATCATCTATTTACATCCCTTACCCATCTACAGAGGCTGAATAATCAGTGGCCAGAAATGCTTGGAATCCACACAGAACTAGACTTGTCCCAGTGAGACTACAGAGCTATGGACTACCCCCGGTAGCTCAAATAATTTGGCAGAGCTCACTGTTGTAGCCACCAGTGACGTACAACGGTTTCACGTGTGTACTATTTTTATTCTTGGGTAAATTAATAATTTATGTAAGCTATGGTAGAGTCTACATTTCTATACATACTGATTTACCACAATGGTAGCGCATACATTATAGAAATATACACTCAACACTAGATTAAATAAATCGTTAATTAACACAAAAATAATACATGCAAAGGGTTATACTTCACTGGGTTCATACACATTCTGACATTTCAAATTCCACAATTTTCAACGATCTGACAGTATAAACGACCATGATGTTTCTTTACCCACAAAACTTCACATTTATCACGAAAGCAGATTGTTACAATGTGTCTGACTGCTGTAAACAATAGTGATAAATATAATTAATATCTTGTTATTCAGCTGTAAATGCTTGTTTATTCCTAAAATTGAACATAAACCATCACTGTTACAACAAAATATACACAGCATTCAGAGGATATTGCACCAACAATCAAGTGCTCTTTCAAAAAGCACCGAAATACATGCATACATACAAGCACTATGACCATGTCTGCGTGGCTTGGTCAACACAGCATATTATTGTAAACAAACTGCTAAAGTGGTGCCACCATGTGAGTGGAATACATTTTAATGCAATTGTGCTAATATTCATTTATATCAAGATAATCGCAGTGAACGCACCAGGAACGCATGGTTTTTTCCTTCACTTTCTGAACTTACACGAGAACATTGCTAAATGATCTAACAGGTTTGTAGCGATCACAAGCCTACAGTTGTAATCATCAAGGTGTGAAAACAGAAGTCCATTTCTGTTCTACACCTGTTTGATGTATCGATTCATCCCTCCCCATGTGACAATATACAGTGATCAATCAATCAATCAGTAATCTTATAAATAGTATAGCAGCCCTACATAAAAAACGGGACGCAACTCTAATGACTTGCTCTTAAATATACATTAAAAATAAATCATTAGCACACTGCTATGACCAGACTGGTATTACCAGTTATATTATTCGACTACAAGTGACGTTAATCAGATGCAGTATACAGTAACATTTTTGGCACAGATGAACCATAAATTGCATTCATACTTGTAAGTCAAATAGCAGCATTAAGCCTTCTTAATCAGTTTAATTAATATCAAAAACTTGCGCAGAATTAATATCGTGAACTAGTCTTTACAGATTAATTTTAAAGTGATAATACATTGATGTAAACTTTTTGAAAAGCATTGTAAAACGAGCAATGATGTGATATAGTTCACAGATTTGGGCATCATCAACTAGACACTACAAGATAAAAGGTGTAGCTAGCACAGATTGCTAAAGATTCACACTTGAACGTGTTTACCTGCCAGCGAGACATAACAAACTAATGATAAAACCAAGTTCGAAAATCATTTAGCGCAACCCCAACCATTCAAAAAGCTCCTATTCTTATTAATTAAGAAGTAGCCTTTAAGAGTGTCTTTTATTACGGTCCTTTTTTCAAATTTGTGAACGAAAATCGAATTCGTTTTCAAAAGTGAAGTAAAAAAACGAATTCATTTTCAAAAGTGGAAGTAAGAAAAACAAATTTGTTTTTGCATTTAGGAAGTTTCGGCCACACAGCTACATCGGGTAGCTGGTAAAAGCTGGTAGTTTTGGCTGGATACTGTGGTCACATTGGCATCTTGAAAACAAACTCGCAGAAATTGCATCGGCGAAGTGGTATATCTAAGTACCTGTTGGTGAATATTGGTCATTTCAGCGTTGTTTTTTTATGTTTTGACAATTTAATAAACTACACTCAACCTTCTGTGATAAACTACTATAATAGACATAGATAGATGACTCGATAGATGGATAAATTGAGAGTTGGTGTATTTATTTTGTAACTGCTACTATGTGATGCAATATTTTTAGTTATTTTAAATTGGTTTGTAAAATATTTGGCCTAGGAGCCTATGACAAAATAAAAGTTGAAGACCTACTTAGCAAAATTATATTACAATTTTAATATAAATATAAAGAAAAAACATTACCTGCATACTTTCAAAATTGGCCGAAACCAGAAATAGAGATAATCATTTCACACCAGCACACAGCAGAATACACACTCAGGGGATAACATAAATTTCCCGAAAAAGAATATCAGATATATTATAGTCTCAGTATTAGTGTGCCACACACAATAAACAATACCTCTATTTTCTTAATCAAAAGATAAGCACTCACAGTTTAAAAAGATTGATACATTATGTAAAGCAGCATATTAGTCAAGGATATAAATGTACTTGTACAACTGTAATTAAAGTACTACATAAGCAAAACGATAATGAATTAACACTAACTCAATAACTGTAGCATCATATTCAGCCATATCAGTATTATATTTTATCACACATCCTCTACTTACATTACGCATAAAGTAGAATATATTAATAAAAATACACAGGAGTATATATGCTCCTAAATACAATTTGGCTATCCGTAATGGTCCGTCAATGAGATTCAATTATTATATGATAGATAATTTCAAAACTCAAAGTGGCCCTTATGATAGCATCTACTTATTAGTCATACTAGGGGCCTCCTAAGCCAAATATTTTACAAACCAAGTTAAAATAACTATTACATCACATTGCAGTTACAAAATAAATACATCTACTCTCGATTTATCCATCTATCGATTCATCTGTCTATATCTATTGAAAGATATATTACATTAGTCTATCACAGAATGTTGAGTATAGTTTATAAAATTGTCAAAACAAAACACAGAGTTGAAACGACCAATATTCACATATATATACTTAGATTATGCTGATATACCACTTCCTCGATGCAATTTCTGCCAGTTTGTTTTCAGAAGGCTGCCAGTGACACCGAAGTATCCTTCCAAAAGTACAAACTGTACCAGCTACCCAAAGTGGCTGTGTGGCCGAAGCTTCTTAAATAAATGCAAAAAGCGAAAAATAATTCGTTTTTCTTACTTCACTTCTGAAAACAAAAAACTAATACAATTTTCTTACTTCACTTTTGAAATCGAAAAACAATTCGTTTTTCGTTCGCAAATTTGAAAATGTAAAAGACAGACCCATTACACCCAATATGTGGACAATGCAATACAAGCATTAATTTTGAGAAGTTTCTTTTTTGGTGATATGTCCGCAGTGATATGGAATTCACCAAAAAGATTGCCAAACAATAATTACAAACTACCATGAAAAAAATATACTGCACGGTAGGGTTGGAAAGTCACATAAGATGATATGAATCCAAGTATTTGAATATCAACCAACACATATTTTGTCATTCAACTTTGCAATAATACAACGAGAAGTCTTGGTAAGCAGATTGACTAGGACAATCTCTGAACATAATATCACGATAATATCAATCTACCTGTGGACAATATTTCCTCAAACACTGCCTCTATTTGCACAATGTGCAGGAACCGTTATGGTGTGGAGTTCCCAGTCGGCAATTTTCAGAGTTTCGTTAATATGCCCATTAGTGTATGTACGTTCAACAAACGGAAACACATGCGCAATCCGTGAGCAGGGCACATCCTTCGTTGAGAAGCTAAACATCGGCAGCTCCATCATGTGGCTGAACTGGCGTGAACGGCAAAGTGTAATGTGATAATTCTGTTCGAGTATTCTCTGTGTGTCACATGGAGCTGGCAGCATCATTGGCCCAAAGAGTCGCGGAACCAGCGGAAAGACATCACTCTTCGCAAACGAGTATGCCTTTGAATACTTGGCCACCTCATCCCAAATGTGGGTTTCATTTTCCTGGAAGAAGAACACGTCTATGTAGGGCCACTTGAAAGGTCTGTGTAGGAATTGAGGCAGGTCGGTTTTATGGAACTTCCACTGGCCATGCTGTAGCGGGCCATCACTGTCAGTGTATGTTCTGTAGTTGGGCTCCAAGCTCGATAGAACGTTGCGTACGAGCTCCTTCTGCGACGCGTTCACGATCATATCGACGTCGTCATCCCACGGAATAGGACCGTGGTGACGGTAGGCTCCGATTAGCGTTCCGCCGTACATCATGAATGTCACGTTGGCGGCTTGCAACGCGCTGGCGAACACCGCCAGCGTTTCCATCATCTGTGCCTTATTGTGCTCGTCTAACACAGGTTTAAAATACGACTCGACCGGCCAGAATCCCTGGTTCATTTGCATTACAAAAAAGAAGAGATTGAGCATCAGACACAGCAGGTTTACAACGAGGATGTTCACGTTTTTCAGGTCGAGCAAACGACGAAACCGTCTGAAGCATATGAACATGGTTGAGCGTTCTCCGTGGTTCAGTAGACCGTTCTTTCCGGCAGCCATTCCACCCACAGGTGTTACGTTTATCGCCTGTGAGATAATCAACTATAAATGTTACCTCCAGTATGAATGCATCGCAATTCTGACGGGTTTTGACAACCACGTTCACTTTGCCACCGTACGGCTACTTTCGCCATTGCGTTATGCTGATTGGTCGATGTTATCCGCTAGGCCACTAAAGATTGGCTTAATCCATTTCATCTGGGAGGGGCGTAGAGTCAGATAAAAATAGCATCTAGGCGTTATAAGTGATTAGAAGATTGTGCTGTAAAGTAAGAAAAGGCATGAATGAATGAATTACATTTATTGTAGCTATTATATAACGATCATACAGTCTTAATTATCAACTGAAAGCAAATTAGATGTAACAAGAAACTCTTGAATAACTGGTTTCTTTTTCTAAGTAATTTCTAATTGTTTTAGAACAATGTGTAACTATAGTTGTATGTATATTGTATTTTTTATAACAAAGAACATTTTAATAATAATTTTTCTTTATAACAAGCAATTCTGTAGTAACTGGTTTCTTGGTATTTAAAAAAGTCTGTCCTCGGTAAAGTTAATTATTCTGCTTAGATAGTAATTAATTATTGGGATTCCAATTGATCGACAAATATGTACAATTCATTTTTATTTGTAAGGGGAATTACCCTTTGTTAATTACCGGTAGGTCGATTGCAATACCCAGTCTTGTCTATACCATGTTTACATTAGTAATTTATTATATGTCATTATAAAGGGCATTGTCATTTTCCATCGACATACAGTTGTGACTCTCTTTCTCCACACAAACCTTGCAATGCACAGCAGATTCCAATAGTTCTACATCACATCCTATGGCTGCTCTGTCGATGAGGGGAGGAGCCGCGAGTAAAATGTTTCTTGATATAACAAGAAACAGTCTGATAACTGATCTCTCGGGTCTGATGCAGCCACCTGAGGTTCTCCCCTCATTGAGTGCTCATGCACGCGCAAAGATCAGAAAACAATTAATAAACCAGAAACAGTCAAGGATATTGGAGTAACTTTTGACTCATCACTTAACTTTGAGGCACATGTCAGAAAAAAATAATAAAGCCAATTCTATGATGGGGTTAATTCAACGCACTTTTGAATATCTAGATGACAAGTGTTTTTCTATGGTTTTTAAGTCTCTTGTCCGACCACATAATCGAGTATGCAATACCAGATATTGAGTCCATATTTACTGAAACACATAACAGCACTTGAAAATGTTCAGCATCGAGCAACTAAATTAATTCCTGGATATAAAGAACGTGATTATAAAGAATGCCTAAAAAGATTAAACCTACCAACTCTTTCATACCGTCGTCTTAGGGGAGACATGATAGAAATTTAAAAAATATTAACTGGGAAATATGATTCTACTGTTACATCAAATTTGGTAACATTAAGGGAAAATTATTCAATAAAAAGAGGGCACAACCTAAAATATTTAAAGAAAGATGCTGATTATAAACATCCGAAAAAATACATTTATATACCGATCTACTGATGTATGGAATAGTCTGCCACAGTCTGTGGTAGATGCTCCATCAGTCCAATCATTTGAAGTAAGAATTGATAAACTATGGACAAATCATCCTATAAGAATTATTTTACTACACCACCTCTGCTATGGACTGTGTCACCTTTAGACGCATGCGCACAGTCTCAAAACAATGCTCAAGACAGAGCTGGCACAAGAGGCAGGAATGCCTAATACTAGCCAGAAAAGGACCTGTAAGAACCTGTAATTAAGTGCGAAGGGAGACCAGTGCACCATATACATCTACATATCAGGTGTTACTGGTAATTTTCGGTAATTACATATGCATGACATGAGGTTTATCTATACTTTATGCCCTACATGCCACCTAGCTGTGAGTTTGAACGAGGATGCACACAATATTAGGCCTACTTTTCATAAAGTTATCACATTTATAAGTTATCGAGCAGCTAATCTAACCCAACCAGCTGATCATGTCAAGTTTTTACTGTTGCACTGCATTGGTACAACTCTATATGGCATACGTTTAGAAAGAAACACAATCCTATTGCCATGCATATAGTTTTGTATGCAGTGTCATGCATGCAAAAAGTGGTCAGCACATTTTGGCGCATTTTTGTCGGGGAAGGTCGACGTGGAAAATGGCAATGCCTTTAATTACACAAATAAAGAGAAATGACATGGTAAACAAAACTAAGAGCATTGCCCTAAAAACATAAATGTCATGTATGTCAATGGGATTGCACAAGAAATTATCTAAGCAACTAGCTATCTAAGCAAAATAAATGTGGGGGCTAGAAACCACCTCCACAGTACAAATAAACATCTAGCTATACATGCAACAAGAAAAACCGTGGAAGAACCGCAAGGTAGCTCAAGGCACCTATAACCCCAACTGATGTAGGGGCACACTTCCTTTAGCTACCCGCAGTGCACCACAGAAAGCAAAAATTGTAAGACCATGTATAGAAAGACAAAGGGGAAAGCAGTAGGTACAAGTCCTCGCCCTAAAACCCCTGGGACGTGGTAACCACCCGTCAGAGCAAAACAACAAAATTAGCAACACAAAACAAAAAGAAAGAGAGGCCAAGCCAAACTGGAGCAGATGGGGCAGGAAGGAGGGGAAAAAACGCGATTAAAAATGGGCTGCTCCTTGAAATGAACTTCCTCTGTTGACAGAGAATTAAAACTAAAGTCTCCTGATATGAGGTGCCGTGCAGCGATTGGCTCCCCAGTTATCCCAACCCCCTGCTGTTACCATATATAGTGATGTAGGGCTTACAAGGATGTGTGCTAGCGCATTCCCTAGAGGTGACTGTGTCCAGCCTCGCCCCAGCTTCACTGTGGCCTCATCTAAGGTGACATTTTAACAAGATTTAATAAGATTTAACAAGATTGCCACCTAGAGATTCAACTCTAGATGGCAGGTGGACTAGGAAGCCATTTGGCTTATCGAGAGTCCAACCTATCTATCTAAGTATACCCCGCCCTTCTTAGGTATATGTCAATTTTATTTTTAAATATATTAACACTACTAGCACCTACACAATCAGCTGATAATCTGTTCCATTCGTTTACTGTTCTTTGTGAAAATAAATTTCTAATATCTAGTCTACACTGCTTCTTTGCTAATGTAACTCCATGTCCTCTAGTCCTTCTCTCTTCCTTGACTGTGAAAAAAATATTTCTGTCAATATTTTCATATCCATTCAATATTTTAAACACCTCAATCTGATCTCCTCTCAATCTTCTGGTTTCTAGTGTTGTTAAACCACATTCTTTTAGACGCATTTCATAACTAATATTCCTGAGATTTGGTATCATTTTGGTTGCTCTCCTTTGTACTCTTTCTAGCATATCAATATCCTTCTTGCGATATGGCCTCCATGCTTGTATACAATATTCTAAGTGAGGCCTAACTATTGTTTTATACAGCGGTATTATTAGTTCTTTTTCTTTGTACACTATATTTCGCCTAATTAATCCAAGGATTTGGTTTCCCTTCGCTGCTGCAATTCCACACTGCTCTGATACCTTCATGTCAGCACTAATAGTTAACACATTGTCCACATGTGGCTGGACAATGTTTACAAGTAGTTGGTGCTGTGAGCAAAATGTATTTAATCTATGGATTAAATCCCTATTTTGCTCCCTGGCACTGTGCTAAATATAAGTACAGGGAGTCAGCTGTGCTTTGCTCAGTTTATGGAGCGTGAGATAGCAAGAACCGAAACAAAATTGGGTGGAAAATGGCAATGCCTTTAATTACACAAATAAAGAGAAATGACATGTGGGGGTTGTTAGGTGCTTTCTGACCCCCACATTTATTTTGCTTAGATAGCTAGTTGCTTAGATAATAATTTCTCGTGCAATCCCCATTGACAAACATGACATCTATATGCTTTTAATGGGATTTGCTATATTTATCTATGACTTCTGTTTACTTGTGTAATTAAAGGGCATTGCCATTTTCCACCCACATTTGTTTCTGTTTTTCTTGCTATCTCTCGCTCCATAAACCGAGCAAAGCACAGCAGGCTCCCATATATTTATTTACTTAGTACAGTACCGGTGAGGGTGAGCAATATATAATATATATATATATATATATATATATATATATATATATATGTAAGTGTATATAATTTGTTCAACTTGAGTTTCAGTCTAGCAATCAGCAGATGCCACATCTGCTCCCCTCTCCTCTCTCACATTTTCAAGTAACCTCCTAAATCTCTTTCCTATGCAGAATGCAGATGTGATCTATCTGGTTCTCTGTCAAATGATCAGGTGACACCCATGTGGTCTTGTGTATCTTTTTTGTGTTTGAAAATGCTGCTGTGAAAAATTTAGATGACAGGATACACCTGGAGGCAGATTGAAATAAAAGCCCAGGACAGAAGACTCTAGAAGCCTGTGGTCAACTGTCAATGCCCCAAGAGGGACACCGGGCATGAGTAAGTAAGTCTATACCGGTAAATTGATAGTTGGATATCCTATTACACAACACAGGCTTCTCAACATGCTCTGAAAATCAATGGTTATTTTTTCTAAAGGAAACGTCAGTGATTAGGTATGCGTGCATCGTACCATTCCACCTGCAGTAAATGTCTATGCAGAGACACACATCAACAAAAGGTGTGCAGTAAAAAAGTTGACTGCTGACAACTGGAATAGTTATTGACTCAGAGCTTGATCAAGCCTTTACATTGATGTGCCTGTGAGCTTGGTTTCCAAGCATTTAAGTGCAACTGAATTTATGTTATTAGTAATACTGGTAGTCCATATCGAAGATTATCAAGAATCAGCAGGTGTATATACAGAAACCACATATATGTTAACCAGATAATATATCTTGACCTCATATATATTACCTTGACCTCAAACTACTTACGTTAAAGGCTACAAATGAAGATACGACACAGTAAACAGGCGGCATTTTATCAAGCCCATTTACATAAAGGCTACACCAATCCATCATGTTTCAGACTGGTGAAAAAGTGACATGAAATGAAATGCACTGCCACACACGTACCCAGACAGCCAGCACACATGTACCCAGCTGGGGACATTTCAGATAGTACAAAATGTGTTGCACTTGTTATGCAACACATGCCTCAGTTTTTTAAGCATGTGCATGAATAATCTGTTTTGGGCAATTCGGTATGTTGCCGGCACCAAGGAGAAAAACAAGTGACAAACATTTTGAGTATTTTAATGCAATTTCTGTACTAAAATCATAAAAATAATTACGTCTATAATATTAGTCATTACACCAATCTTTGTACCAGGCAAACTCCTGAGATATCCAATTGGGGGTCGGTAGACAACATGAGTTGTACACGGCTCTAACAAAACAGTTTAACCACTATTTAACTAATTTGAAGGTGTCACCTTAGATTTTTTATCCCTCCTCTATTAAAATGTTATGAAAAAGCAAATCTATACAGTACCATAGCTACTGAACAATAGACGTTGCAGAGCGTGAGCTACAACATATATACAGTGTGGATTTAGCCTTCACTTTAAGTTTGTTGATGTTTTAGAGAGGACTCAAGTTGAGCTGGTGCATGCTGCAAACATGGGGTCAAATACATTTGTATTTGAAAGTATTGAAATACTTTTTTTAAAGTATTTATATTTGATGTTTAGGAATTACCTTCCTAGAGTATTTAACATTGCCAATATCTGTTCAGATACTTTTTCAAATACATAGGACATGGTTATTAATAAATTGCAATTTAAAATTATTCTTGATTAAATTATTAAAAGTCAAGAAATTGTACTGTGTCCTTTAACAATTCATTCAGAAATAATGGCAAGGTAAAGCCAATTTAGCCATCATTTGAGAAGACATTGACACCAATGTATAAGAATAGTAACTGGCAAGAAGCCGCCACGTTACTTGTCAGTTATCGCTGCGATGTAGAACAATAATTCGGCTCCTGTAGAAGGACTATTCAGCACTGCAGGGAAGGTTTTTGGTCAGGAGACTTGTCACCTCTCTGACAACGCCTGCCAGTAGCTGGTGCTCCTGAGACGAAACTCCAAGTGAACAATGAACAATAGCCACGACATACCTAATACTAGACTGGACCCCTCTGAATGGAAACAATAATGACTTATTAGCATTTTAGCACAACCTGGTTGCCATGGCGTTAAATTCAGCATGAATATGACTAGGAGAAAATATGATCCATAACATATCTTAACCTTCATTCCTGTCATAGACATTGTCAGACTTGTTGAGTTTAGTTAATATTATAAATTTCCACCTCTCATAAAATGCCTACACATGTGACATCTGTGTATATTTACAAATGAATGCAATCATTATCAAACAACTATCATCTATTGTCATGTGACTGAAGTACTGCTATATATTTTACACTTATTAATATCATCTAAAATTCCATAAGTTCAAAGTCAATAGCTCCTTCAGTCAAACCTGAATGTGTGCCAATTCAAAAGCAGCTACGTCAGATAGTGTGAATGTTTAAAAACAAATTTACGAAGAGTATTTGGTCCTATTTCCTCTGTAAGGAATAAGGAAGTGTAATTGAGACACACCCCTCTTAACTTTCACTTTGACTAGAATAAGATCATAATAAGCAGTTCACTTTCACTTTAAGGACTGGCTCATGTGAAATGGTTCACTTTCACTTCAAAGACATGATAACATCAAACAGTTAACTTACACTTCTACAAGTAGAATGTGACCACACCACAGTTCACTTTCACTTCAAGAATGTGATTACATCAAATGGTTCACTTTCCCTTCAAAGATGTGATCATATGAAACAGTTCACTTTCCAAATATGGTCATATCAAACAGTTCATTTTCACTTCAAGGATGTGATTACATAAAACAGTTCACTTTCACTTCAAGGATGTGATTACATAAAACAGTTCACTTTCACTTCAAGGATGTGATTGCATCAAACAGTTCACTTTCACTTCACAGATGTGATCACATTGAATGGTTCACTTTCACTTCATGAATTTCACTTCAAGAATGTGATCATATCAAACGGTTCACTTTCACTCCGTGACGTGATCATGTCAAATAGATCCGATATCATAGATGGATGTGTAAGAGTTCACTTTCTCTTCAAGGACGTGATGGAATTTAATGCCTTCTCCAGTTCTTCTATGGGAGACTCGTCACACACCTGTAACATGTGAAGCACACATTATTATATGCAATCACCCACTTTCCAAGTTTCTCCACAAATTTGTCCTGCCAGCTGTCCATATTACGAAACAGCAAATGCTTGACCATCCATTATAACAAGTACCGGGTAGTAAGTGCCCATGGCGATTTCAGAATTCGGATAAATCTGTAAAAAGAACTATGGTACATTTTATTTTGTAGCTAGTGACCACTTTTACCCATTCCGTATTGCCATCTGTTTACCTGTATGACCAAAGGCATGAACAGGTGATGTCAGAATATTCAAACATAATTTTGATGTGTTTTAGACTTGAGAATATGGATATCCTTTTACATTTTACCTTTGCAGTAAGGCCATCCTGAAAAAAAACTTATGTTTCCCATTACCCAACCAACTTGGATAAAAGCAGGACACCCTAGATTCTTTTACAATTTGCCAAAGAAAATGCACAATTTCTTTGAGACATTATGTACACCCAAGCACAGTGTAAAACATGAATCTGTCACCAAAACCAGCCACTACCTGTCAGTGAACTGTGTACAGGAACACTGTGGTAAAGTTGCAGTTGATATCTGTCAGATAGTGCTTAAAAACAATTATCAGAAAAAAAATTCTGTCTAGCATAACACTACCTCAAATAAACACGATTAAAGAAAGAAAATCAGTCCTACCAAATATTTGAGTGAGACTTTACTTGTTATTGTATCAATGGGTTAACAGCCAATTAAAACAGTTTAGTGCCCGGTACTCAGGTTATGTGAGGGTCAACTACACAGATTTTTGTAGTTTGTATCAAACTTTTCTAGATATTTTCAACTTGTTGTATGCTATGGCAAAGGCAATGGAACAAGATTAACAGTGTGAGGCGAGGGCTGCTAAGAATCCCCATAATACCATTCCCAAGAATTGTGTTTTATTTGACTATTTGACTAAGATAGTTATGAATTGGTGTGTTCTTTAAAATTTATTTTACTCCCAATGTATTGCGTCCGAAAACTATCAACACCAGGGTGAGTCACCAGATCACTTTTGCTGGTGTGTCACAGAAATAGTATCCTGTGTCATATAGCTGCAGCTTTTTGAGAAAGGATTTTAAAGGGAGGCTGCCATCTCCTCTGCCCAAAATTTACTGAGCAGTAATTTGTGATAGGAAGTGTGCTGTCTAGAACATGGGAACTTTAAACACCAGAGATATTGCGGTTAACTCTACTCGCATTGACATTATATGCAAGCAATTTTTGTTTTGAAACTAGATGTTTTGTTTAGCATTTAAAAATGTCACAGGTGGAATCTTGCAAATTGCGAACATTATTCCGAGCTTAATAAAGTAACCTAACACAAATTGGAAGACAGACGTTCAAGATGTATGTTGTAATTATAAGAACATAATATTAAATGAAAAAAACAAAACCTATGTACAGGCACCCTCCCTTTAAATAACACTGGACTCTCTTTAGTGATGGGTATTTTCATAAACACTTTGTTGTAGTGAAAATGTCTCTTGATGTTAACGCTGTCCGTTAGAGGGTCAATGATCTAACAAAAAACAGGGGTCACCTCGACCAGTTGCTGCATGTCATCTTTGATGGATTCGTGCATTCGCAGCAGGCGTTTACGGCGACCGCGGATGACAGTTTGTAGTCTGTGATTGTCTGCGTCCGCCTCACGAAGTAGTTCCTCCAGTTTCTGTTTCTCTTTCAGTTTGACGGGTACGAGGTGGGCGGAGACGTCACGCTCAGGCACACCCGTAGGACGCCTGTAACATACTGACACAGTGACACACACAACATATTGACATAGTGATACAGTTACACATACAACACAGTGACACACTCACAGTGACGCACACGACGTAGTGAAAGTGACACACTCACAGTGACACACATGACATAGTGAAAGTGACACACTCACAGTGACGCACACGACATAGTTAAAGTGACACACTCACAGTGACGCACACGACGTAGTGAAAGTGACACACTCACAGTGACACACATGACATAGTGAAAGTGACACACTCACAGTGACGCACACGACATAGTGAAAGTGACACACTCACAGTGACGCACACGACGTAGTGAAAGTGACACACTCACAGTGACACACACGACGTAGTGAAAGTTACACACTCACAGTGACGCACACGACATAGTTAAAGTGACACACTCACAGTGATGCACACGACATAGTGAAAGTGACACACTCACAGTAACGCACACGACATAGTGAAAGTGTCACACTCACAGTGACGCACACGACATAGTTAAAGTGACACACTCACAGTGATGCACACGACATAGTGAAAGTGACACACTCACAGTAACGCACACGACATAGTGAAAGTGTCACACTCACAGTGACGCACACGACATAGTTAAAGTGACACACTCACAGTGACACACACGACGTAGTGAAAGTTACACACTCACAGTGAAAGTGACACACTCACAGTGACGCACACAACACAGTGAAACTGACACACTCAAAGTGACGCACACGACATAGTGAAAGTGTCACACTCACAGTGACGCACACGACATAGTGAAAGTGTCACACTCACAGTGACGCACACGACATAGTGAAAGTGACACACTCACAGTGATGCACACGACATAGTGAAAGTGACACACTCACAGTAACGCACACGACATAGTGAAAGTGTCACACTCACAGTGACGCACACGACATAGTGAAAGTGACACACTCACAGTGATGCACACGACATAGTGAAAGTGACACACTCACAGTGATGCACACGACATAGTGAAAGTGACACACTCACAGTGACGCACATGACATAGTTAAAGTGACACACTCACAGTGATGCACACGACATAGTTAAAGTGACACACTCACAGTGACGCACACGACATAGTGAAAGTGACACACTCACAGTGATGCACACGACATAGTGAAAGTGACACACTCACAGTGATGCACACGACATAGTGAAAGTGACACACTCACAGTGACGCACATGACATAGTTAAAGTGACACACTCACAGTGATGCACACGACATAGTTAAAGTGACACACTCACAGTGACGCACACGACATAGTTAAAGTGACACACTCACAGTGATGCACACGACATAGTGAAAGTGACACACTCACAGTGACGCACATGACATAGTTAGTGACACACTCACAGTGACGCACATGACATAGTTAAAGTGACACACTCAAAGTGACGCACATGACATAGTTAAAGTGACACACTCAAAGTGACGCACACGACATAGTTAAAGTGACACACTCACAGTGATGCACACGACATAGTGAAAGTGACACACTCACAGTGACGCACATGACATAGTTAAAGTGACACACTCACAGTGATGCACATGACATAGTTAAAGTGACACACTCACAGTGACGCATACGACATAGTTAAAGTGACACACTCACAGTGATGCACACGACATAGTTAAAGTGACACACTCACAGTGACACACATGACATAGTTAAAGTGACACACTCACAGTGACGCACATGACATAGTGAAAGTGACACACTCACAGTGACAAACACACCATGACACACAGTGGAAAACACTTGGCAGGCAGTGGCACACATATGCACACGTACCTAAATTCGCCCCAAACACACACACAGAGTGACACAGATGCAGTGGAACACATGCAGTGACACACAGTGGCACACACACACAGTGGCACTCACAAAGTGGCACACACACAGTGAACACACAGTGAGTCAGTGACTCGCACATACCGTGACATACTGAACCATTTCAATTACAAGCACATCAGTGGAAACACTACAGGCAAACCAGTCACAAGCAGGGACAATACAATTTAACAAACTTACCAGGCTTCATCTGAAGATGCCGAGGCAACTAGCCGATCTAACTCGTTCATCAACTTCACTATTCCTTCTTCATCAAACATGGTTTCAACCTCAGTCTACAGCAAAACAAACAATGTCAATTCTTACTGCCACAGTTAGTCTGTGGAAATATAGTCACAGAAGAAATAATGAAAATAAAGGTATTTATATAATTGATTAGGACAACAAGCTGGTTCCAAGTCACTGCCTCTCACAATTTCCTGTAAACAAATTACACAGCACATGATGAATTGATGATAATAAATAATAATACTATATATTATTAATTACAAATTTCATAGTTGTTCTTTCAGAAATAATACCTTGCACGACTGAAAACCTTTATATAATTACTCACAAACTAAATCCAAACTTCACACTGTATTTGCACAGTTTGTTATGTATAATTGCTGTAAGAATCTAAATGTAAATACCTTAATCATGTCATCAAGTTTTTTTGTATACTGTTCATGGATTCCTCGAAATGCCTCATCATTAGCAGCAAACAATGACGGGTGGTTCTTGGCAAACAACGAAAATCTGCAAACAAAAGTGAATTTCATCCTGACTTATGTACAATGTTTTGGTGGACACATGGACGCATAGCTTTATGTAGAGACCCGTCCACCTGTCATTTGGAAAAATGAATATGGACGGGTAAAAAAATGAAGGAGCAAAAAAAAACAGTCTTCCAAAACCATAGATATTGTTAGTTATGCCTTGAAAGTGAGTGAAAATTGTGTCACATGTGTGTTTGTAGTCCATTTCAGGTCATCAGACACATTTAAAAGTTTGTAAACTGGCTTAACAGTTAACATCCATGTGTCCACCAAAACATGTGTGACTGGCAATAATTTTATCCTGCATAAAGCCCTACATGGACGTCAACTCATATACAAGCCAGTCGAGATACATTTTATCACGTGAAATAAACTACAAACACATGAGACAACCATTTAGACATAACTGACAATATTTAATGATTCTTGAAGACTTATTTGTTCGTTCATTTTATACCCATCCACCACTTGTGCACCAAAATTTCTACCTGTCTACAATGGGTTTTACAAACTTTTACCCGTCCAAATGGCAGGAGGACGGGTGTCTCCATAAACAAAGCCTAAATCTATTTAAAGTTGAGGAACACAGTTAGGGAGGTCAGACCGATTTGCCACCCCATCTAACATGGGGAGAAAGGGGTCCGGGTTTAGTGGCCATAGTTTATTATCACGCAACATACCTGTTCGTTTATAATTTTTCTCATGTTGTTATAATGTCAGTCTATGATTTTATGCTGATAGTTGATTTGTTTTGGTTCTTGAGAGCGGTTAATGATTTTTTCTTCTCAGTGTCGTATTTTGGTTTTTATTGTTTTTGCCTGCTGCCATGTTGGGTCACGCTGACAGGCCCCATCTTTCAAAATTATTTGCGAGATTATGTTAATGAGTACAGCCATTTTGAAAAGTTATAAATAAAGAAGAATGATAAATGAACGTGATCGTACAAATATCATGATAATCCGTCAATAAAAAGTTTTAGTAATTAGTCAGTTAAAATGGCCTTAACGATGTTTTGTGACTATTTATTTAGGTGGATTCAACATGATTTATATGCAGAAGTGTAGAATTGTGTGGACGATAATATAATTACAGTGATGGCTTACTAATTGATAGCAAAAAGCCTTGTTCCCCGTGCGCGCGGTGTATTGTGGTAAACAAAGCACTTTGATATCGACGTGATTGATAGCGGGTGTCTTTGGTTAATACTATTATTAATAGTTAGCAAGTAACTGTACTTATGCTTGCACATGTAACTGTGAAAACTAATTAATTAAGCCATGTATAATATAGCTAATTTATATTAGTTTGTTTATTGGTATTATATTTTCTTTTTTTAGCATACTATTCGAACTTTTTTGTGTTGGATTGGCTACATTAAATATACTATAATTATTAAAATAGATAATTTATCATTCATGTTTATAAAATTATATTAAACAGGACTTTTGCATGTTGTTACTGGGGTATTCTTAGATGACAGTTTTACATGAATTAGTATTTAGTTTTTAGAATACAGGTGTAATGTATGTAATTTGTACAACATTGTTGAAACATTATGATACATTATATATTAACTTAATAAAAAATTAGGTATATATCATCAGTTTACAACAAAATTAGTATAATTGAAAAAAGTTATCTTCTTGTGATTTAGGTACAAAATTAAATAGGAGTATGTTCAGAAAAAAAATGCAGTTTCATTCACATTTAATCTATGTACTTGAAGGCTGCACCATTGCATTTTTATTAATTACTATTATCAGAAGAAAAATGAAAGCAAATCTAAAGATTTATTGGCAAGATTAATTCTGTCAGAATATTGGCAGAAATTTGTTTTTTAATTTGAAATTTCATAATGTGTGTGGTTTATAAGCAAAATTACATATATTAGCAAACCGTCAGAAAATGTCATGAAATTTGTAACTTTTAAACATCTGCAGTTTGCTTAATATTTCACTGAAATACATGAAACAACTACCCTACTTCTTATAGTGACTACTATCAGGGCACATTAAAAAAAGAAATCGAAAGAAAAATTTGATCCTACCACCCTAACACAGTATAGCAATGATCGTTTATTGTTTCTTATGATTTCAGTCGTTCTACCTTTGCTCGTAGGCTAACTTCGAAATTCTACTCTGTCGCCATCTCGCGGCAGCACTAGCACTTTTTAAGTTCTATACACTGATCGACTTGGATTCCGCTGTCAAAACTAGTGATGCGCCCACTCCTGGAGATCCCACAGGGTATTCATAATGAATCACAGTGTATTGATACTGCCATATGATACATCTGTAAATTTATTCAAATTATCAGTTCAACTCGAGACCTTTTCAAACAGCGAGTGACTGAGACCGAGCGAGTGTGACAACGTCAACAGAGAAAGCACATACTTCCCCGCCGAAATACATTTTGCTATGGTCATGCCAAGAGCATCGCGAAGAAATTTTAGTCTCCGTCCCTCTGTCAGAACAACTGTTGAAGTATTCGTACTAGTCGTACTGTCATCAGTGGGGCTTTGTTTTTCGGGTTGGAGTTTATTTTCACACACTGGCGTTGCCATACTTCGTTTTTGGCGCAATAGCTTGGTGTCAATAGTAATACTTTCCCATCATATTTAACATTTAATAATAGGACGTAGGTTAATAATATGTGCATCCGAAAAGCAATTTGTTTTCGATATAAATACCGTTACGATAGCAGATGTGTGATCCATAAAAACCATAGATTTATCTCACAGCGTTTTTAGGCGTGAAATGAGCGCGGCTAGTTGTATTTACAACGGCGTTTGTTTCTCGCGACAGTACCGGAACCGGCCAATCGGAAATCCCCTTCTAGGATGTAAACAAGTTAATCCGTCTGGCGTTTTTGTCTTAAATTTGGTTCAGATACTACGGTAGCAATGTGCATGCAGTATAGATATCGCTGAAAGTTAAACTATGTATGTTGATTAATTCAAACTGTATGGAATGATCAACTTGAAGCGATAAGAAGACCAATACCAGACTTTTCTGCGAGGCCTGTTACCGGTGGAAAACAAAAGCCCGCGCCAGGCTCAAGCAAGGGCCAAGCGCCATGAAGTGCGTACGCTGCACTTGCGGTTTGCGTCTAACTATTGTGATAGCAGTGATTATAAATCTAGTTATTTTACTCTATCTGGCCCATATGCAACACAGACTTGCAACTTTGAATACCCTGCACAGTACTCGAGAAAACACAGAACTTCACGTTGATTCATATCAAGAAATGACATCAGACTCTGTGACTTTCATTTTTGGAGAATATGAAGACTTTGAAAACGACATTGCTAATTCAACACTCTCAATACTTTCAATGTTTCCAGACAAAGATGTTGTCGTTGTGTCTGACTCATTGCCATATCCACCTCTGAAATTGCCCAAGAAACACAATGTTCACTTGGTTACAATGGTGATATCTCCTGAAAAACAGCTGTTAGACTCAAGACCGGAGAACTACATAAAGACAGAGTATATTTTATTAATGCCAGATGGCGTACGTTTGAAGAACAAGGGTCATGTTGAGTACATGATGGATTACCTAAGACACCAGAAATCGAACGTCAAAATGGTGGCATGGCCGCTGGCTGGGGATGTGCCGGTATGTGTTGACTTAAAGATGAACTTGAAACAGTGGACTTTACAGTATTCAGCTGTACAACGACTTGATGTGTGTGATGCAGTGAATGGTGATTATCCATTGATAATGCGGCGAAGGGATTTCCTTACCTTATCCTCGCCATTCTCGAGACCACTCCCTGCAGCCCTCTTCATCCAGTCCTCTTTGCATCGATGGAAAGTCGTCATTGGCAACAAAACATTGTTTCAGCGAACAAAAATGTTATTTACAGACAGTCACAATCGCTGGAAACATCAGACCCGTAAACAAACCCGACTTCGGGATACGTACCGCAGATTTGGTGTGAAGTTAGTGCAACGAGCAGAGCAGCCTGATGAATGGTTTGGTTGTCAGCGAGAGACAGCCCGCTGCTTTGGGACTGTCGTCAACGACATGCCTGACTACATATATCAACGCCGGTGGACACCGCCATGTTGCCTGAGAGCCTTACGTGTTACCGCGAGGCACGTGTTTCTGACGCTACAGACACAGGGAGTGCGTTACTGGCTTGAAGGAGGGAGTCTACTAGGAGCTGCCCGCTCTGGGGATATCATCCCATGGGACTACGATGTTGACATTGGTATCTATAAAGACGACATCACTCGGAGTTCGCAACTCATGGAATGCCAACAGGGTGGTGCAGTGGAAGACAGCGATGGCTTTGTGTGGGAGAAAGCTCGGGAAGGCGACTTCTTTCGTGTGCAGTACAGCCAGACTAATCACCTCCATGTCGACATCTTCCCGTTCTATTCACGTGACGGCACTATGACAAAGGACACATGGTTTAAGACTCATCGACAGGACACAGAATTCCCAGAGCACTACCTTAAACCTCTTATGAAAATCATGTTTGTTGGGATGAATGTTTCTGCCCCAAATCATTGGCGTGATTTCCTAGAACTGAAATTTGGAAAGGGCGTGATTGAGAGTCGTCGCTATCCTGATGCCAGTGATGCGCAGTGAAACTATGGGATCACTGCAGTGCTTCATGTTTTTATACAGTTATATGTACAAGTAGACATTTTACAATTGTATGGTGCCAATTGGTAAACATTTGTAAAGGTGTAAATTGTTTACTGTATTTAATGTGACATTTATGTGGACCATCATCTGTACTGAAAACATCCAAGTTGGGTACTGTACTTGAAATCTTTTTGAAAGACGATATGTTTTTATATGAAAATATGTTTATGTGTCTTGAGATGTTTTAATTTTTGACCTGGTTATGTCCAGAGAAGCTCTGGAAATAAGCGTAAGTTTGTGCATTATTTCTAGAGCAACTCTGGAAATAAGTGTGGGTGTCACCATTATTTCCAAAGCAGATGCAGTTGTTATGCAAACATAATGATAGAGCTTGTAACCTAAACCTGTAGTAGTAAAATATATCGGTAATCTAATAAGTGGCTTTGTAAATGTAAGCAGATTCCAATAATAAAACATTGGTTAGGATCAATGACACCCACCCAATATCTTTAAAAAATGGGAAAGTCCAACAAAATGCACATTGATGTGTCTATGTCTTAAGTGATGGAGTCGCTAAAATAATTACAGGATGGATATATATATATATATACATACATATATATGTGTATATATATATATTTATAGACTGGGTCCCAATTCTTCCATGTCAACGAATTGCATCTGGATTATTATATCAAAAACTAACCACACATTCACAGACACAACTGAAAATATATATACAGTGTATAAAGACTAGCATTTGTCTACATTTTGGGTTCACTCGCCCTTCACCCACCCATATCCCCTTTTTTATTATAGGATTTTTTACATTTGCAAAGCCTCTTCTGATAAGAGAAGCTTTATCACAAGTTCCTATCGGTCTACTGTCCAGTAGAGCAAATGGTGCAGCGAATGGAACCTCGAATCCTTAATTGAGAAAACCTGTGTTCAAATCCTGGGATGCTGTTTTTTAAACCATGTGTCAAGGTCATTCACTCTACACTGCCCCAGTCTACTCAGTTGTGTGAACTGGTTCTTGTTTATAGATAGTGGGGAGTATTTGTGTATGGAGTCGTTGCACATTAACTGTTACATGGCTTAATGCTTCCCAGGGAGGTTGAGATGTCGTCAGATCAAATAGCTGTGCCAGGCAGTAGTGTTTTGAGCAGTTCTATTGACTGGATAGAGCACTATGTAAGGACTTACCTGTACGTTTTGATGCATGCTGAGTCACTAGAAATTTGTATTTAAAGATGGTTGATCACAGAACACATATATTGTACACACACACACACATACACACGCACACACTCACAAACACACCCACACACACACTCACACACACACACACACACACATCTCACACACACACACACACAACACACAAACACACAAACACACGCTACCGCACGCACACACGCACACTCACACACACACACACACACACACACACACACACACACCACACACACACACACACACACACACACACACACACACACACACACCTGTAAACTATACTTGACTGTAGGTTTTTGTGGTGTAAGCAAAACCTGGATTCAATTTTTCTTATTTAAAAGTTTTATTCTGCAAAAAACATTCTTACAGAAATCAATATTTCGTGCATTCTAATACGCACAGTGTTTTTCTGTACAACTTCATATCATAAATAAATCAACACAAAAATAACATATACAGACAAGCAAAATAAACCAAAATATAATATAAGATGCAACTGAAAACACAGAAGGAAAGCTATTGCATCATGTCAAGGCTGAATTAAAGAAATATGTCTAGGCTGAATTATTTGATCATACTTCACGCACATAATATATGACACATTGATTTCATAAATATACAGCTTTTTTGTATAACAATTAACTTCTTATGCCAACTGTCTTCTGAGCAGCATTTTTTGCAACTTTGCCCCGTCAGGCTAAGGCAAACATACATAATGATTCCCAGAATATTAAAACTAATTTGTGCAAACATTAAAACTACTGCAGTTTGGTTATATTACTGTCCACTTGGGGCACCACTGTCTGCTCAGAGAGACATCACTTTCGCTGAATAGGGTTGATCTCTAGGGAAGATATCTTGGGGATGCATATTGATATTTTGTTGATTTTGAAGTTCCATGAAGTTGAAAAAAGGACTCAACCAAAAATCAATCATGCACTATGGTCCCGCTAATGTACATTAATATATGACCTTTGGGTATAAAACGATTTGTCCACCTTTATTATGTGACACTTACATGTATTTTGCATTAGTTGGTGTATTCAAACAGTCTTCTGTGTAACAACCTTTGTCTCTTACACAGATAACTATCTAATATAGGTCAAACGTTTCTGCATCTGTCTAACTCATGTTACCATGGTTACTGGTAATGCCTCCTTTCATCTGACTGTTGTGTGAGACAGCTGGGCCATCATAAGCCCGGTCTAGTTCTTGTCCTTGGAGTCAGGCTGTCGAACCATTGCCAGAAGCTTCTCCATCTTCTGAATCTCAAATTCCCGTCGTTTCTCGATGTCCTCGGCAGGTTGTTTTGTTGCTGCTGCTGCGGCTGCCCCAGTAGCGGCCTTCTTCTCCTGAGGACCAGGACAGGGTGGAGACAGACGCAACAAGGCACCAACATCTTCACAAGGAGCTCATCAACACAATTCTGTTTTTAAAAATTACTTGTGTTCTCTAAAGGATATACTGATATCATTTTGACACCCCCTGATGTACTGACACCCCTATGTGTATTGACACCCCCTGATGTACTGACACCCCTATGTGTGTTGACACCCTGTGACAGACTGATGCCCCATATATTGACTTGCCCTGATGTACTGACACCCCCTGATCTACTGACACCCCTTTGTGTATTGACACCCCTTGATGTACTGACATCCCTATGTGTACTGACACCCCCTGATGTACTAACACCCCTATGTGTATTAACACCCCCTGATGTACTGACACCCCTTCGTATATTGATGCCCCAATGTACTGGCACCCATCTAGTGTATTAATACCCCCAGCCAGATGTACCGACACCCCCTGATGTACTGACAGTAACACCCCTCTAGTGTATTAACACCCCTGATGTACTGACAGTAACACCCCTCTAGTGTATTAACACCCCTGATGTACTGACAGTAACACCCCTCTAGTGTATTAACACCCCTGATGTATTGACAGTAACACCCCTCTAGTGTATTAACACCCCTGATGTACTGACAGTAACACCCCTCTAGTGTATTAACACCCCTGATGTACTGACAGTAACACCCCTCTAGTGTATTAACACCCCTGATGTATTGACAGTAACACCCCTCTAGTGTATTAACACCCCTGATGTACTGACAGTAACACCCCTCTAGTGTACTAACACCCCTGATGTACTGACAGTAACACCCCTCTAGTGTATTAACACCCCAGATGTACTGACAGTAACACTCCTCTAGTGTACTAACACCCCTGATGTACTGACAGTAACACCCCTCTAGTGTACTGATACCCCTGGTATATTGACACCCCTCCAGTATGCTAGTAACCAAGCCCCCACAGCTACATCCATGTGACACTTGATGTATTTCTTGACTTACCTTTGGAACTTTCCTCAGATTTGGAGACAACTTCAGACTTGTCACATAGCCCCTGTAGGACATAGGACGAGAAGTCAGTGACAGACTGGAGACATTAACAAGGACTGATGACATACCTGTGGTGACAAGGACCTAACAATTAATACAGCTGCCTCCTTGCTGACACTTGCGCCCTAAATATCTATTGTCGCACCTCAAGGAGGGTTGCAGTTGTGCAGAAGGGGGGTGAGTCTTGAGGGGTGCCCCTGTATGTTTTTGGTGATGCTCTGGGGAAAGTTGGGGGTTTTCATGAATCTCAGTGAGTTGTAGCAGGTAATGGTGGGTGGGACTGACATGGAGTTCCAATGTGAGGTTTTTGATGAGTCTTGATTATGAGCAAAGCATTTTCTTTATAAGGTATTGTTATGATGTGCCACAGTCAGATTTAATTTGTCATTGCAAGGATTCATTTGGGTGTGTTAAGTGATAGGGTGCCTCTTCTATGGGCCATGGGCTTCCATTGGTCTCTCACCAATGGTCTTCATATGACATGTCATTAATACCATCTTTATTAAATGGTCTGTGGTGACCATGGTCTCCATAAATTATGTCATCAGTATAATGACTTCTTTACAAAGGTCCCTAGAAATAAATAGTGGTCCTCACATAATTTGTGACAAAGCCATCTGGCCTGGGTACAACACTTCCACAATCATCAATTAATCCCAATAAGACAGCAAAGGCTGCACACAAATTAAGAGAAGAGAAAGTTTGGTCTAATGACTGACATTGTAGCCTACTTCATCATCATGTGCCTAGAAAATGAGTAGAAATATGTGAAGGTAATTGAAATAAGAGATAAACAGATACCTATGATTAGACACTAAGAAAGTTGAATCCAAGAGAAGAGACAAAACATGTTATCTTGATGTCTGGAGGAAAACTGCATGGAAAATTATGCAAATGTCTCTGTAGTTCTTGGCACTGATTGGCTACAAATACAGGAGCATTGACAACTAAGGCGAGACTCCTACCTGTCGTCACCAACCACTATGATGGGGTACTTGGGATTGAAGGCAATGTGGGTCAGTTTCGTCTTCTTTTTCGGTGTCACAAGCTGCTCGCAGATCGCTTCGTATTTGTTGACGTTCAGGTCAAACACATGTACCTGGCAACATAATCAGGCCATCTGATCACATGTCAAACACAAACATGTTAAACACAAACATGTCAAACATAAATATGTTAAACACAAACAGGACATAAAACAGGTCAAAACATCAAGTACAAACATGTCAAATATAAACATCAATCACAAACATGTCAAACACTAACATGTCAAATGCACAATGTCAAACACAAACATGTTGAACACAAACATGTCAAACACAAACATGTCAAACACAAACATGTCAAACACTAACATGTCAAACACTAACATGTCAAATGCACAATGTCAAACACAAACATGTCAAACAGAAAAGGTGAAGTACAAACATCAAATACAAACATACCAAACACAAACATATTAAACACTAACAGGTCAAACACAAAAAGGACGTAAAGACTGTTGAGCATTAGTCGGACTAAAACATGTTTGACTGCATGATTTATACAGGATATTATGCAATTTTATAACAATTTGGCCTTTACACAAAGTTCTTTAAAGATACTCTCATCTAAATCAACATTGTTTTGTGGGTTAGTATGTATAGCATTACTACAATACCTTCCCGTCCGCCGTCACTGCAGCGAAGACTGTAGAGGAGTAGGGGGCCCACGCGATATCACCCACTGCGCTGTTGAGGTCAAAGGTGAATACCGGATCCCTAAAATCAGCAATCAGAATTGATATTTCACTCGAAGATCTGAAAGTCATCTATTCGAGGAACAACAAAAGTAACACAAAATCCATAGAGATCGCAGAGACTCTACTGAAGTGGTATGGGCATGTGATGAGATGGGAAGAGGAGTTCATACCGAGAAGTGGTAGATGCCGAGACACCAGGAAGAACAAGATGAGGATGACCAAAGACCAGGTGTCCATTTTGCTAATTGTTTTAATAGCTCAAACCCAACTTTGCACTTTAAAATAAATGTAAATCTTTAACAGGGTTTTCAGTTGAATACCTAAACATTACCAACCCCTATGACATGCCAACGGGACATTGTCACTGGTGTGTCATGGAAATAGTGTCATCGGTAACAGACAATGGATATTTGCAATTTTGAAAACAAAACTCAGTAAATTGTACAACAGATTTTGTTTAATGATGAAGTTCCCATTAGAGCTCGTTATCTTAGAGAAACGGTCCCTAGATGGAGACACATGCAGAAGATCAAGATATAGAAATCGCTGGTCTGCTGGGCACAGATGGGGGGATGGACAGGGAGAAAGAAAATTACCATGCAGCCATACTGATGGCCCTAGATGATGGGAATTAAAAGTATGAGAAGAAGACGTTACAGAGGTAAAAAGGAGAGCAACCAAAATGATAACAAAACTCAGGGATATTAGTTACAAACTGTGTCTAAGAGAATTTGGTTTAACAACACTAGAGACCAGGAGATTGATAGGAGATCAGATAGAAGTGTTTAAAATACTGAATGGGTATAAAATATTGACAGAGAAATTTTTCTCAAATAAGGAAGAGAGGTGGATTAGAAGACATGAAGTTACATTAATCAAAGAGACTAGATATGAGTACATTTTCATTTTCACAAAAAAACAGTAAATGAACGGAACATTTAATTAGCTGATTGTGTAGGTGCTAGTAGTGTTAATATGTTTAAAAATCAAATTGACATATACCTAATAAAGGCGGGATACACCTAGACAGATAGGTTGGACTCTCGATAAGCCAAAGGGCTTCCTTTTCCACCAGCCATCTAGAGTTGAATCTCTAGGTGGCAATCTTGTTAAATCTTGTTAAATCCACTTACTTCTTGACACTGGTTCGGTCCCAGATCTTCACACTCCAGTCTGCACTGCAGGTGATGAAGATCCGGCTGTGGTAGTAATTCCACTCCACCTTATAGACGGCCATGTGGTGGGCGTTATACGTCTCCAGGAACGTACTTGAGTAGGCCTTCGAGCACATGTGCAGCTGACCCTCCTCCGTTCCCACAAGGAACAGGTAGTCTTTCTCCCGGTGGAAATCAAATGAAGTCCCGCCAGCTGTAGACACCACACGAGTAGGAGCATTAAAATTACGTTCTTGGATGGAAGTAATGTTTGTATGTTAATTGTAATATGTTTACAGAGAGAGGGAGAGAGAGACACTGATAGAGACAGACAGAAAGACAGAAAGACAGAAAGACAGAAAGACAGAAAGACAGAAAGACAGAAAGACAGAAAGACAGAAAGACAGAAAGACAGACAGACAGACAGACAGACAGACAGACAGACAGACAGACAGACAGACAGACAGACAGACAGACAGACAGAGAGACAGAGAGACAGAGAGACAGAGAGAGAGAACGAGAGAGAACGAGAGACAGAGACAGACGGACAGATGGACAGACGGACAGAGAGAGCAAGAGAGAGGAGAGAGAGACAGAGAGACAGAGAGACAGAGAGAGAGAGAGAGAGAGAGAGAGAGAGAGAAGAGAGACAGGAGAGAGAGAGAGAGAGAGAGACGAGAGAGACAGAGAGCAAGAGACAGAGAGACAGAGAGACAGAGAGACAGAGAGAGAGAGAGAGAGAGAGAGAGAGAAGAGAGAGGAGAGAGGAGAACAGGACAGAGAGAAGAGAGAGAGAGAGAGACAGAGAGAGAGAGAGAGAGAGAGAGAGAGAGAGAGAGAGAGAGAGAGAGAGAGAGAGAGAGAGACGTGATGCATTGACATAGATAATTTTAATAATCATTCATGTATTATATTTCATTATTATAATGTTCTTATTTCTAAAGACCACATTTCTTTTAATGTTCTGGACAACAATGACAACTAACCAAGTGTGACAAGTCTTGTGCCATCTGGTCCATCAGATGACAGGTCACTGAAGACAAGCTTGATGACATCGTGGTAGTGTAACTCCGTCTGAAGAACCATATATTAAAATTCAGTATTGTACAAACCAATCTCCTAGAAAAAAATCTATTAAAGAAATGTGTAGAAACCTAAAGCATTCTAACGAATTTATGTAGCTTTTGGTGAGGATATACAGCACTTCTAGATATTGTATGTTGAATATTATATACAATATGTTCTACAGATAACTTTGCAGAAGTTGTGCGGCTCCTTCAATTCCTACTGATGATAATCTTGAGAATGTTTATGGTCACATTCTTTTAAATAAAAAGTAATGAAATAAAAAACATGACAGTGTATTTGACACTGCATTTATACATGAGAAAAGGTAAGTGTTTTCTAATAAGCTTACATACTTTGATAGTGTTCAGAAATCCTTAGAACATCAAACATGCCACCGAGACATACCTTGATGAGTGTCCACACAACGACCCGGCCGTCCGACGACACTGAGAAGAAATTCAGGTTATTGTCAAGATCATCCTTCTGCCAACGCACCTGTCAAACAAAGTCACACATCAATTAAAAAACTAACACCTGTCAATCAAAGTCATGTGTCCTTTTTTTTATATTAATCTTCTTTCGTGACCCCCACTTTAACATGGGTAAATCTATCATGATCTTCTGCAATTTGCTACATGACAATTTCCACAACTGAAAGCAAGTTGAAACTCAACTGAAGTTCAACAGCTGAATGCAAGTTGAAACTCAACTGAAGTTCAACAGCTGAATGCAAGTTGAAACTTAACTGAAGTTCAACAACTGAATGCACGTTGAAACTCTACTGAAGTTCAACAGTTGAATACAGGTTGAAAATCAACAGAAGTTCAACAACTGAATGCAAGCTGAAACTCAACTGAAGTTCACCAGTTGAATGCAAGTTGAAACTCAACTGAGATTCAATAATTGAACATGAGTTTAACTTCAACTAATTTCTACAATGACTGAAATGCTACTCATTTGCATGTAACATTTACAACAGCTTCAATCGTTGAATTTGGGTTTTACTTGGTTGTAAGTTCTATGTTTTTTGTTTGGAGAAACAACTATCTGATTGGCATACTAGCCATGTCCTCAATGCTACCATGGTACATACCTGCCAAACAGGGTCGGTGTGTTTGCCTGTCTTGGCCGTGCTGTAGTAGAGGGCATTGGGTGTGTTCTCTGTGAGATTGTACACCCCAACGCTGCCATCGTAGAAGCCAACACACAGCAGGTAGGGGTGATTCTGATGGATGTCGAGACACATCACCCCACTCTCTGTCGTGTACAGATACTCGGGGTATGAGGGGTTCTTCAGGGTGTACAACAGAATCATGCCATTGCCTTGCTTCATGAAATCATCTGTAACAAACACAACATTGATCATCTGTAGCAAACACAACATTGATCAGCTGTAGCAAACACAACACTGATCATCTGTAGCAAACACAACACTGATCATCTGTAGCAAACACAACACTGATCATCTGTAGCAAACACAGCATTGATCATCTGTAGCAAACACAACACTGATCATCTGTAGCAAACACAAAGTTGATCATATGTAGCAAACACAACCCTGATCATCTGTAGCAACCACAACATTGGTCATCTGTAGCAAACACAACATTGATCATCTGTAGCAAACACAACATTGACATGAACAAGGATCACCAATTTATATTACTGCGCATGTGTGGAATTTTGGGGAAGCTTGCATTAAAAATGTAACAGGAGAATGTATAACTAACATTGTTTGTTTGGGCTGTGGTAGAACTACTGATGTATGTAAATTATGTATTTGTTGCCTGTGTTATATGATATAAGCAAACTCTATGCTATGAAAGCAATTTTACCCGGGATATTTTGAGTAGAGTTAAAGTGAACCGAATTTCAAATAGGTAAATTGCGTCGACTAAAAATCTAATGTTTAACATATATATTTTTTTCTGTGTCTCATGCAATATCGATCAGATTTATCTCAATATCGATCAGTATTTACCTCTCCCATATCTCACAGCAACTGTTTTCTTTTCTTTTTTGAAAATGTATATATTGCTGAACGTATATCTTTACCCTGTAAATTTTAATTTTATGCTACATTTGTCATTACACATTATGTATAAAGAAAATGTGTATATATACGCTAAACATAATCTCAATTTTTTTATGTTGTGGCAGTTTAAATGTATCTTTTTCTTTCTGTATTAACTAGAAAGCATTGTTGACATAACCATTATACCCCAGTAAACTCACATGAGCCATGGCCTACAGCAAACAGGTCTTGTAGCGAGGGTTCCAGCAGATTGATGTCACGGCGAGTTTCTTTGCCTTCTCGTGGGAGAATTTCCAGAGGGGAAGGAGGGTGCCTTCCTGATCCCGATACTCGTCCGATACATCCTCATAGTACTTGAAATCTGCAGAAAATGACGACAATGAATGGTGGAAATATTAGGGATTAGGCTAGATATGTGACAGAATAGTCCCCAAAGAAAACATGTTAGGATTTATATTATAACCAGAGAAGTTCAAACCATGCAAGTAAAACGAAATTAATTAATGATATCAGCAATTGGAAATGTTGTATGCAAATGGGGTGAGTTTCAACTTTTGTTGAAATTAGATTGAATTTGGTGTTCAGCTGTTGAATCTCAGTTGAATTTCAAGTTGCATTCAACAGTTGAACTTCAGTCGAGTTTCATCTTGCATTCAACTTTTCAGACAAAACAGGATATAGGACGGAATTATAACCACTGAAATTCAACCCAAATAAAACAAAATTAATTCAACTACCTCGGTATCATGAACAGCTGAAAATTTTGTATGCAAATGGGATGATCAAGTTCAGTTGTCTATATTAATTAAACAGAAATTAGATTGTATTTCAACTGTTGAACCTCAGTTGAGTTTGAACTTGCATTCAGCTGTTCAGCATAAGTTGTTTTTCATCTTGCATTTAACTGATTGTTTCAATGGATACAAATCGTCAGAAACTGCAATAGCTTCATAGTTAAATAATAACCCCGACACGTTATGTGTACCTTGTGTGACATCTCAAATGTGTTCTGATTGACCATTCGCTCAACAATCTTTGCAGCCCGAGCGACGCGAGAAATGTCATCATTCTGAAATCAGGACAGTTAAAAGATGTCTCAATGTATTGGGCCAAAATTTGAAACATTAATTTCTATGATATAGTTTTGAGCTGATATGTGGTTGATATTGTTAAGTTCAATAACACATACAAATGATTATGTTATTAAATGCAATGTGTATATTGTGCAATTTAAAAGATTGGGTTTTTTGGTCCAAAAAAAAAAAATATATATAAATTTTTAAAAATAAAATATTTTTTTTTAAAATATATTTGACCCTATTTCAATTTATAATAACTGCTACAAGTGTTTTTTTGGGAATATATATATATATATATATTTAATTAATTAATTAATTAATATACAAATTTCCCAAAAAAAAAAAAACCCAATAAAAAATAATATATATATATATATATATATATATATATATATATATATATTATTGTATATATGTAGATGTAGATATATATATATATATATATATATCTACATCTACATATATATATCTACATATATATATATATATATATATATATATATATATATATATATATTTTTATATATATATATATTATTTTTTAATTAATGGGTTGGGGGGCTTTTTTTTAATAATATTATTAATTAATTAATTAATTAAAATATATATATATATATTCTCACAAACAAAACACTTGTAGCAGTTATTATAAATTGAAAGTAGTGTTGTCAACAGTAGCTGATATGGTCGAAAAACTGGCTAAGACCAGTGATTTTCATGTTTATCATAATTGCTCAACAATTAGAAAAAAACAAGATTGTACTTTGACATTTGACTGCTATCACATCAGTGGTAAAGGTGTGCATATACGGAGCATTAGTACTCTAAGCATCAACTACATTATGGTTAGCGAAGCAAGCAAAGCCATTAAAAAGCCGAAGCCGCCACACACGTCTCAGTGATATAAAGTGGATTCTGGTGAGAATTTAAAGACATACGTGTACCACCATACTGAACTACCAATTTGCAAGTGGCATTAACTTGTGTAAGGGAATTAAATACTAATAATTTTATAAAAAAAGTCAGTAGCAATAGATTGTTTATATGTAAGACAAAAATGCATTGCTATATAATATAATCTAACTTGTAAACATGCACACATAATTTTGCAACTAAAAAAAACCTTAATTAAATTTTAATTAATATATATATATATATATATATAAATATATATATATATTATTATATATATTATATATATATATTTTAATTTTATAAAATATTTTATATTTTATATTTTTATATTTATATTTATATATTATTTTTATATTTAAAATTTTATATAATATTTATATAAATTTTATATTTATATATTATATATTATATATTATATTTATATTTATATATTATATATTATATATTATATATTATATATTTATATATTATATATTATTTTATTATATATTATTTTTATTATATATATATATATTTATGTATTATTATACATGACGTACATTATCAATGTCATAAATGGCTGTGTATATGCTGCTACTTTAAATGATCTGCCAAGCAGGGTGTGACTGATAGTGAGTGACATGCTGACTGTCACCCATGACGCATTTATGGAAATGCTGACATATGCACCTGGATATTAATCTTGATCTTGATGCATACATTTGATGTTCATATATTTATACATGTATGAATCGTGATGTGATTAACCAAGTAGTGACAACCACATATAACCACAGTGATATGATGGTGACCATAATGCCATGCTGACATATGTGCTGGTGACTGAGAAAGCGCGGCCTGCATGAACAACGCATGTGAATGTGTGTCAACACATGTGTGTATGTGTGTGTTTAAGAACAACACACTTGAAGAAACGCAGCAACTGTTGAGTGTAGCTGAATGTTAGTTACCAGAATTCCAGTGTGAGTCTGCCAAAGTAAACACAAGCTTCATTCATCAATCCTCTGGGCAGGTAGATATTAGTATCTTAACTACGAATATGCTAGATGCAAAACGATACTGCTTACATAACAGTGGTTATACTAATAAAGTATACTATTAGAGAAAGACAAAAGGGAACTTTTTGTGTTATGCACTAGTTGTTCACAAATCATAAATATATAAATGGTAATGTACTGTATGCACAGGTAGTGCATGTGAGCTAATTTAGAACTGTCAAGAATGGTACCGGCTTCAAACACAAAGTGCCACTGATATTGCAAGCACAAGACAGGTCAGAGCAGGCTGGGGAACCAAACAGATACACTGAAGAAGTGAAACTTTTTTAACCCAAAAACCATATGTAAAAAACATTTTTGTTTGTATGTATTATTATTATATATATATATATATATATATATATATATATAAAATATATATATATATATATATATATATATATATATATATATATAATATATATATATATATATAAAAATATATATAAAAAACAATAATATTATGTAATTGTTTGGTTTTGTCTAATTCAAGCTTACATTTTAGGAATTTATGATGTGCTGGAAACTTTGCTGCTTGCTGCCCCCTTATTTACTGGTCTACACCACTGTTACATGCAAAAATGGCAGTCTCCAGGTTATCACAGGTTTATTTAAAATCTTCCGCTCTGAAACCATGTACATTCCGTGTAAACCAGAGATGCTAAATGTTGATTGTAACTGCAAATTAGTTAGTTATTTGTACCTCCTTTATGTGCATAACACAAAACAGGTCCTTTTTGTTTCTCTTTCATAAATGACAAATGTGCAGTCTGAAATGACATTCACAGGAAAGGTACACAACACAAGCTGATCTGAACCGTACAAAAACTGCTTTATGCATAGGACTTCATTCAAAAATTACATAAAAGACATTTAAAAACTGAATCTGGGTTTGGGTTTTTGAAGATTCTTCATTTATAATTATATATAGTATATATAATGTTTATATAGTAATATTTATATCCATAATATTATATATATAATGTTTTTATCTAACATTTTAAAATTTTATTATATATAAAATATATACATTATATATATATACATATATATATATATATATATATATATATATTATATATATATATATATATATATATATATATATATATAATAATATATAATATATGTATATATATATATATATATATATATATATATATATATATATATAATATATATATATATATATATATATATATATATATATATATATACATATATGTATTTTAAAATTTAAAAATGTAATATATAAAAACAATAATAACACACACATATAAATATATATATATATATATATATATATATATATATATATATATATATATATATAAAAAAATATATATATATATATATATATATATATATGTGTGTATTATGTATTGTTTTTGTGTTTATTATTTTTTCCATAGCTATATTTTATATTTTTGAATGAACCCATGCATAAATTGGTATATGTTAAATGTGTTTACAGAAACATCTGCAGTAGACGCTAGTTAACTCAAACACACTAATTAGTATGTTATGTAACTAATTAAACCAGAAATTATGACTAGCTCATCAGCTTCAAATTAACAAACTAATAACATTTAACAGACTGATGGCAGCTAGGTGGTAGCACGTACCTGTGAGTCGGTGATTGTCAGTTTCTTTCGTTTCGTTTCTTCCTCCTTGCGACCGTGAACGACCTTTTTTCCTTGTTCTTCTCCTGCAGGTGAAAGATCAAAGGTCAAAGGTCACAAAGGTAACATTGAATGTCACAAAGTTCATTCTAACTGTCAAAAATGAGAAACATAATTCTGAACCTTACAAAGTGAATCCTATAAATGTCACAAAGTTATAATCTCAAGGATCACAATGTTAATCCTAAATATCATCGTTTATAAAAACGGGTAAGAGAAATCTTAAATGACAATGTCAGCATTAATTCCAGGTGTGACAATGTTAAGAAAAATAATAAATTAACCAGAGATATTCAAATTGTATCTAAAATGTTACAAGGGCAATCCTAAACATTAAAAAGTGAATCCTAAAAATGGTAAAGTTTATTAGGATGACATAAACTCCACTGCAAACACATGATGCAAATAGATTATGGTAAATGACAATTTAAAAATAATTTCAGCAATAAATTACAGGAGATTGTATCAGATTTTTGCAGATATGGTGCAATATTTGGCATTAGTAATTTAAACATTTGTTCACTATTTCTGAAGGTGAATCGGACAATTTCCTGCTGTTCCTTTTTCTATTGTTTCAAAATCTAGGTGTGATTTACTTACCTGTTTGTCAAAGTCTTCTTTGTATGCATCAAAGATCTCCCATTGTGTCACGCTGCCTGAGTAAGTAACTCGCGGGGGTGGGTCAGTGGCTGTGCCCCTTTCCTGCAGAATTTTTTTTCTTTATAAAACAAGATGAACTTATAAACAAGTGCCAATGTCATATTTAATATTTTATGATTTGACAGATCCATTACCTAATGTTTTGCCTGGCAACTGGGTGCATGGATGTTACCCAATGTGTTGCCTGGCAACAGGGTCCATCAAGCTTACAAAATTGCTGATACATGCATGGTCATATATTTTGTTGGCTCCCAAATGATTCTCACTATGACAAAATGTAGGGAAGAGTTGATAAAATAATTAAAGAGACAATGATATGCAGGAGTGATTGGCAATTAGTTGAACTGATTCATGCAATCTTGTTCTAATAATGCAATGCAGAGTTGATAGGGCAAAGATGCCTTGTATATAATTATGACTGCAGCATTGGTTCTGGATATGTAAATTAATAATGCTAACAGATATATTACTCCATGGAAACAGTTGTCAATCTGGTTAAAGTATCTCACAATCCACCATAAGAATACTAATGCATCATCATACCAATATGAGTTACTGACATGTCCACGCATCAACATAGAGAGTATTATTGACTTCTCTCATACTGACCTCAAGAAAAGGTCATTGACTTCTCTACCCTCTTACACTGAGAGTTACTGACTTCTCCCTAAGTTTACCCAGAGAGAGTTGTGTAATCACTGCTCCCCTACACTTACCCTGAGAGGGTTGTTATATGTCTGGGAAGCTCGTTCACTGTAATTGAACTGGTTTGCAGGTTTCTTCCCTTTTGGTGCTCCAACAGGGGTGACAGGAGGTTTCTCTTCTGCCCCTTCTCCTTCCTCCCCTTCCTTGGCCTGGGGGACACAAAGAGGGATGATCAAAAATAGTTCACGACATATACAACATACTGTGACGTACATGCTACAATCCAGCGAGAGATTTACCCCAACAGAATACATTTCTTGACATACGTTACAATCAAAATAACTTCTGATAATAATAATAATATAAAAACAATACTTTATTTAATATATATAGCATTATATTTGTCCAAATGCACTTATTTTTATAGTAAAAACATATTGTTGAGAACAAATAAATCATTATATTCTAATTTTCATCTGACAGAGGTTACCCAATTCCAGTGACAGATTGCTCCATCGTGATACATTTTACATTTCTTGACATACATTACAATCAAAATTACTTCCAACATAGTACCAGGTAATATATACTAACAATATTTTATTTTATACGTAGAATTACGTTTCTGGGTATAAAACATGTCCAAAAGTGCTTATTTTTTGTAAGAAACGTATTGTTGAGAACAAATAAAATATCATATTCCATTTTTCATCTGACGTGGTTATATTTTACCTTACCACATATAAATATGACAGAATTCCACTTGACCAGTGATAATTTATGAATATGCTTCACAAATGTTGCTTTTGGAAATGCAGAACTATTTTCTTAAGGTATTACACAATCCAATCATGGGTAACACAAACACTCTACACAATGACAAATGTTTGCAGGGTGGTAACAGCACATAAAGTTCAAGCCAATTGTGCAGTAGAAGTGGTTAAACTCAAACATGTGTCACTCAAAGCAGGCAATCAAAGGCAGTCAGGGCAAATCAGAGGGTCCAGTGACCACCAGTGGTCAGATATTACTTATTTGTAATTGTGCAGTGGACCATGAATTGGTCAACTGAAATATAACACTTGGCAAACTACAGATTGTGTAAAGCAATACTAAAGACAAGCCAAAATGTTAACTGTGTCATGCATGATTGAACAGAAAGAGTTGCAGGCAAACCATGAAGTATGACATGCATGACTGGACATAAAACATATACATCAATTATTACAAGTATGAAAATGTGATATGCATGACTGTACAGAAAGTGTTACAGGCCACCCAAACATAGTTTGATGTGCCTGACAGAACATAAAAAATTATACGTTAACCATGAAGTGTGCTGTGCATGACTGAACATAAAGAGTTCCGAGTCAACCGTGAAGTGTTGCATGCTTTACTGAACATAAAGAGTTCCAGGTGAACCACGAAGTGTGACATGCTTGACTGAATATAAAGAGTTCCAGGTGAACCACAAAGTGTGACATGCTTGACTGAATATAAAGAGTTCCGGGTCAACCACGAAGTGTGACATGCTTTACTGAACATAAAGAGTTCCAGGTGAACCACGAAGTGTGACATGCTTGACTGAATATAAAGAGTTCCAGGTGAACCATGCAGTGCAACATGCTTGACTGAATATAAAGAGTTCCGGGTCAACCACGAAGTGTGACATGCTTGACTGAACATAAAGAGTTCCAGGTCAACCACAAAGTGTGACATGCTTGACTGAATATAAAGAGTTCCAGGTCAACCATTAAGTGTGACATGCTTTACTGAATATAAAGAGTTCCAGGTGAACCACGAAGTGTGACATGCTTTACTGAACATAAAGAGTTCCAGGTCAACCACAAAGTGTGACATGCTTGACTGAATATAAAGAGTTCCAGGTCAACCACAAAGTGCAACATGCTTGACTGAACATAAAGAGTTCCAGGTCAACCACAAAGTGTGACATGCTTGACTGAATATAAAGAGTTCCAGGTCAACCACAAGTGTGACATGCTTGACTGAACATAAAGAGTTCCAGGTCAACCATGAAGTGTGACATGCTTGACTGAATATAAAGAGTTCCAGGTCAACCACGAAGTGTGACATGCTTGACTGAATATAAAGAGTTCCAGGTCAACCACGAAGTGTGACATGCTTGACTGAATATAAAGAGTTCCAGGTCAACCACGAAGTGTGACATGCTTGACTGAACATAAAGAGTTCCAGGTCAACCACGAAGTGTGACATGCTTGACTGAATATAAAGAGTTCCAGGTCAACCACGAAGTGTGACATGCTTGACTGAACATAAAGAGTTCCAGGTCAACCACGAAGTGTGACATGCTTGACTGAACATAAAGAGTTCCAGGTCAACCACGAAGTGTGACATGCTTGACTGAATATAAAGAGTTCCAGGTCAACCACAAAGTGTGACATGCTTGACTGAACATAAAGAGTTCCAGGTCAACCACAAAGTGTGACATGCTTGACTGAATATAAAGAGTTCCAGGTCAACCACAAGTGTGACATGCTTGACTGAACATAAAGAGTTCCAGGTCAACCACAAAGTGTGACATGCTTGACTGAACATAAAGAGTTCCAGGTCAACCATGCAGTGTGACATGCTTGACTGAACATAAAGAGTTCCAGGTCAACCACAAAGTGTGACATGCTTGACTGAACATAAAGAGTTCCAGGTCAACCACGAAGTGTGACATGCTTGACTGAACATAAAGAGTTCCAGGTCAACCACGAAGTGTGACATGCTTGACTGAACATAAAGAGTTCCAGGTCAACCACAAAGTGTGACATGCTTGACTGAACATAAAGAGTTCCAGGTCAACACAAAGTGTGACATGCTTGACTGAACATAAAGAGTTCCAGGTCAACCACAAAGTGTGACATGCTTAACTGAATATAAAGAGTTCCAGGTCAACCACAAAGTGTGACATGCTTGACTGAACATAAAGAGTTCCAGGTCAATCACAAAGTGTGACATGCTTAACTGAACATAAAGAGTTCCAGGTCAACCACGAAGTGTGACATGCTTGACTGAATATAAAGAGTTCCAGGTCAACCACGAAGTGTGACATGCTTGACTGAACATAAAGAGTTCCAGGTCAACCACAAAGTGTGACATGCTTGACTGAACATAAAGAGTTCCAGGTCAATCACAAAGTGTGACATGCTTAACTGAACACAGACAGTTGCAAGAAAATCACCAGTGACATGCATGAATGAATACAGAATCATGTGAAAAATATAAGCATGCCACAACACACAAAAACAAAACATTTACGAGCCCTTCTAGCAAACCGCAGACTGTTCGATGTGTGTCCAAACCACAGTTAGCACACCAGGCAGCTTAACATGCATGACCGAAAACACACCAGGCAGTGTAACACGCATGACCGAACACACAAACTGTAGTTACCGCTTCTTCGCCCTCTTTTGCTTCCTGTCACACAATAACAAAGCAACAATGACAACATTCTGAGTATCTGCACAACTTTCTAAACACTGGGACAGTTTTTTGACATACCTATAAATTTATTGTTTTCTGTAACTATCATATACTGCACTTTGTTCCACATGGAAATGTCAACTGTTTTAGTGGCAACATTTTAGTGTAACTTCAAAAAGTACATAATAGTTATTGAATAATATGATTGTTCATGGCTCCAAGAATGATTTATTGCATGATTTGACTTACTTTGATGAGTGCGACGAAACATCGCAATCATCGACAAATTATTGCTCCAATGTAATTCAAATACATAATAGTTGTTTTTTTCTTATTGATTGTAACAAATCATTATCATAGGATGATTTAATATACAACACCATAATATTATATATATATATATATATATATATATATATATATATATAAATATATATATATATATATATATATATATATATATATATATATATATATATTATGTATATATATATATAATGTATATACATAATTTAAATATAATTTCATGTAACATACACTCACACACACATACAACCCCCCCCACACACACACACACAACAGAGACATATAACAATAATGAGAAATAAGAAAAGAAACAAAACTGGCCACTACAATCTATGACAATGGAAACCATCAGATTGAACAAAATAGTGTGTACCACGTATCCTGAAACTGTACTGGGTCCATTTAATAATTATTTATGTGAATTTGTGTATAAAAACATACATGAACATACACAAATGTCAGCACACATACATGACTATTCATGCACTAACTCCACATACCCTGGTAGGTGTATAAACATGCATTTGAGAAAAAAACATGCATAAATGTATGCACACAAGCACAAATACATGTACCCGGTATGCATGAATGCACCCAATCACTCACTCACTCACCTACTTAATAAATCAATCAATCAATCAATCTCTCATATACAGGCTGCTGTATACATAAACACATACACATACACACATTTACTTATGCAAATACAGACACACACATTTTAAATATTTTGGACAATTAATTATTTAGTGTAATATATCTTTTTACTCAATTAATATTTTCCAATAACTTACACAAATAAAGAGTATAAAGACAAGTCCTTTCAGTACTTAATTCAAACAAGGATACAATGGTTCGCTTTTGTTAAATAATTATTAAAAAATATTTACACCAGATGGAAACACACCAATAATAAAAACTAATTATACACCCATCAGCAACAACAGCATATAAAGAAAAAAAACAGAAAAAAAACTATGCATTCTGACAATCTGTCTGCCATATTTTGAAAGTATAAAAATAAATATTGATGTCATTAGCAATGACACAAACAAAACCATTCATAGAAATGTGCTGTTGAACCATTGATATCACCTGGACGTATTCAATAAGTTCATCACTGAGGTCACTGCCAGCATATTCCTGGCAAATGCCGCATAAAAAGAGAAATACACAATATACACATCTCTGGAGCATTAATACACCAAAGGTAGGAGATCAAATGATCAAAAGAATATGTAATTATCAATGTAGAAAATATTGTTCATAGCTCCAAGATTTTTTTATTTTGTAAAAAAAAAGCAATTTACTTACCCTGAAGCATATTTTGTCATATGTTTCACAAAATATATTAAGTACATTTCTTACAAAATAACCAAAAATATTTAATTATCATTGTCATTTATTATTATGTGCTATTTGTGTATGTAATAATAAAAGCTATTCATACTCATTAGCATTTACTGAGTAACTCTTGGTGTTTATAAATATTATGGTCCTGTGTCATATATAGTTTATAGGGCCTACACTATAGACACAAGGTAATTATTATTATTTGGCAATGTGGTTGTTATGTAGACACAAGAAGTTATTTTTGCATAGTTGTTGCAAAAATATTGTTGTGTTACCAATGCTGTCATAACACATTGTTAACTGTCTTTATCTTGTTGTTGTTGTTAAGATCGTAGTTTTATAAACATTATTATATTTGTGCATCCATATTTAAAACTAATAATTTAGTCTTCTTAATAATAGTAAATAATGAAATTTGAACACGGGGAAATCTAGGACTTATCCATGGGTATATAAAAACATATAAATTACCAAGTAAAAACTTGACTGTGAATATTACAGATAATAAAAATAGTAATAGGAGGCCTCGTTGGTGTAACAATAATAAATGTATCATGTATCATATGTTAAATACTGTGCTAAATTAATTTTTAAAATGTTTACTTATTAAACAGCATTTATATAGTAATCTTAAAAAGTCAATTTATATTACCATGTGACTGCATGGTGAATATGTGTAATTATTGCTCCATCTCGTGAGTGTTGCTGGACACTATAGTGCATCGATCGAGGGAGCACATGTTATACAGAACATAGCTGACATACTATGTGAAATACTGACCTCTCCCTCGCCTAACTCTCCCTCTTCCCCCTCAGCCTCTCCAGTGCTCTCCGCTCCTTTGTCATCTCCCCCTGTCTCACTGGGGGCTGGAAACACACATCGACACAGTGACATGATGACACAGTGACACACTGAACAATGACATGTCAGGTGATCCATTGTTTCAAGACAAACATAATATTACTGTGACACGTCAGATGAGCAATTGCTTCAAGCTGACAATAACAATTTATGGATTCCTCCGATGTTCTTCAGTTGCCTATGATTAACTTTCAATGATGCCTTCCATGTACTTCAGTTGCCTATGACTTACTTTCAATGATGCCTTCCATGTACTTAACTTGCCTATGACTTACTTCCAATGATGCCTTCCGTGTACTTCAGTTGCCTATGACTTACTTTCAGTGATGCCTTCCATGTGTTTTAACAGCCTATGACTTACTTTCAGTGATACCTTCCATGCGCTTCAGCTGCCTACGAGCCTCATCGGAGTCTTTGTGGATCATGTTGCCGTCAAGAGAGAAGTGAATTGCCAACTGATCAATGCTGGGAATCTGCTTAAACAGCAACTCCTGCGAAGAAACACAGCTACTGAATGATGAGAATGCAACAGAGTCTCGTATGGGGCAATGAATGCATCCCTGAAAATAAATTATAAACTGCATGACTGTACAAATGTTCAAGAAATGTCAGATAATATGTATAAAAAAACAATCAAAAAGTTAATAAATAAATAAATAGATAATAGATAGATAGATCCATCCATCCATCCATCCATCCATCCATCCATCCATCCATCCATCCATCCATCCATCCATCCATCCATCCATCCATCCATCCATCCATCCATCCATCCATCCATCCATCCATCCATCCATCCATCCATCCATCCATCCATCCATCCATCCATCCATCCATCAATCAATCAATCAATCAATCAATCAATCAATGTATAAATATTGTTTACAGCTTTGCTCCTCATTTACTATGAAATATACAAGCTATATATCTGCATATTATCATACATATATCGATCAACCTTGAATCCCTTGATGATCATAAAACTATGCATTATGTCAGTTACACTAATGACGTAAACATATACATGCGTTACAGATGCAATCACGATTTAACCCAACTTGTGATGGATTAAATGAATTTCTAACTATCACTGGTAATCATGTGACCTTCGGTATACAAATAGTATGTTTGTACAATACAGTGGTATATTGTTCCAAACCTTGAAGCTGAAGCGAACAATGTTCTGAGGGGCATGAGGGTTGTTTGCCTGAAGAATGCGGGTAATTTCTTCCTTCAGTTCCTGTAACACAGAGAATAAATCAAACAATGGGAAACTCTGAATTTGAAAATACAAGTGATGAAAGAATGCATTAATATAGATATACGTAACCAAGGAGGAACATGTCAATTTTTATGTATCATTATTACACTGTTTTGGCGTAACACTTGTCAACAGTGTTGCAATGGTGATCAGTTATCTTGATTGGATCATTTTGAAGAAGAAAATACCCTCCAGAAACGTACAGCATATTACAAATGCATAGGCAAAATTAATTACTCAAAATAACTATCATTGCCAGTGGTCAAATTAACCCAGAATGGAGTGAGTGTATCGGTATGCCTAGGAAGAGAAACTGTTATAAATTATATTTGATGTTACAGTAAGAGAAACTACTATATTCTATAATTATCATCCCATTATGTCTGCATTTATGTAATTTTTCTGTTTTTATCCTTGAGAAGACTAATAGAAGAGTGGGTCATAGGTTGTGTAATTTAATTAACAACCATACACACTAACAGCAAACCAGTAATATTTCATAACTAAATACTCTTTTTATATCAAATATCATTGTAAATCTTAATTGCTTGTTAACTCTTTAGATGTGCAAGCACCGCAGGTATAAAAAATCAGTATCTGAACCAGAATGGGACAAAGAGTCAGAATTCAGACACAATATAATGCTACCTATAATGATGTCTTTCTGTTAGGTTGATGATAAACAAGGGCATTGTAATTGTTAGATAAATATCAAGAAAATACATACGAGTTCTGACAGTTGAAGCTGATCGTCGGGCTTCACCAAAGCCTTGCCACCCTGGAATGTACATGACATAACATTGACACCAGGTGGCAGCACTGAACCACACATGCTTGTGTGAATATGACTATTGTGACATGTTCCAGTCATATGGCATATTTGGTGGCATTGAGGTACAAGCATAATGTAAAAATATTTTCAGTTTTACAACAGACGTCAGCCCTATCAACGTATAGTGTAGATTTATTTTGTTATTCAGTTGACGAATTACATTTTAGACTAACAACATCAATGTTTGATATTTATATTTCAAACTGCATAGCTTTCAAACCATAGCACATAACTAAAACACATTTTAAGGAAAACAATTCTTAATCACATTATAAACTGTTAGTAAATTGTTTATTGTTTCTAGAAATGCAAAAACAATAAAGTTATATGTGTGAATATAATTTTAAGTTTTGTGAAAATATCTTTCTGTAATTTGCTCATAACTACATGTAAAAAAATAAAAAAAATTATGTTTGATAAATTAAATATGTAAGGAGCATACTCCTTCTGATACACTGCCTCTTTGAGATGATCCCCGTCATCTTACCTGCATCCATTCTTCTTCATGACCTTCACCAACCTCTGTGATGTTGTCCTCCTCCTAGTAAAAATCAGTAAATACCAGTAAATTATTCACTGGGACATGGCAACTTTAAGTATGTATAACAACTGTTTCTTTACAGAGAAAGTAAATTCACGTCATTTGGCAAAATTTTGACTTGCTATTAATGACGAGTGTGTGTTTTTAACGCCTAATAAAAGTCATTATTCACTAGGTATTCATCACTGCTTAATGGGAATGTGTATTTATCAAATAATAGATCATCTGTAAATAAGATATGACAGGTAAAACTACCTATGTTCTCGGGCAAGCAATAAATGGCATTATTCCCAAAAAGATCAGATTACATATTTAAAGTGAAATGGAATCCCATACTTAGTTTCTTAAGTAACATGAACTATCTTTTGAAATGAAGATATACTAGTCAATCTCAGCCCTTCCAATGTTTCACGAAAATTTTCTACTGTCAAGTTTAATATATATTTTAAAGATAAGAGGAATTTTTTTACAGTTTTTTTACAGGATTAAGTTATATTTCATATTATTTGATACCAACCTTCACGGTACCACGGACATTTAATCGCTTCTTGTCGCCCGGCTGCAACGAATAAGTAAACAAACATTATGTACTATCAAAACAAAATAGGTTAATTTATTATATCATCTGAAAATCTATAACATAAACAAGTATATTTTAATGATATTGTAGTGAAATAGAGTCAAATGGACGGTAAACTGGTTTTATCTTAAAATGTTGGTATTGCTAAAACAATAATCTATATATTCATGCTTATTACAACATCCCATGCAACTGTCAATTTTTCCCCACAGGTATTGGCTATATTCACAGAACATTCAATTTCATAGTAAAAGAGTGTTATTGGTTACTAAGGGTGGCAGCATAATAAACACCACCAAAAAGTATTAAAGCAAATACTATTTTCTGGCATATGCTAGTGCACAACATGTTCTAGGTGACTGAGTATTTTGAGAGAGGTAGGTGGAAGTGGGAATAGGGAAATAAGGGGCTGGGGAAGAGATGAAGGATGACAGGAGGGAGAGATGGAAACAGGAGACAGGCAGAGAATGATGGAGACCCTCGTGTGTCTTTGGTGTACCAGCCACATTTGTTCTAGCAATCAAAGATTCCCCTCTCTTTTCAGCCATTATTACTTTTGTTGTCTGCACCTGAATTTATTTTATTTTCTAATATTTTCTTAACTGTTGCAGTCACTCATTTTGTTCTCATAGTCAGCCACAACCACAGTGATCTTAGTTACTCATGCATAGACATCCCCTAATTTTTATTGTTGATGTATATACTCCTGGAAGTGTCACATACTATATTCCTGGAATTGTCACATACTATACTCCTGTCACATAGTTATTAAAACTAACATTTAATATAGGCCTATAGAGCTGGATGACTGGCTGGTGTTTTGGGTCATTGGCTTGTGTACAAGAAATTAAAGTAAGAGACATGTTGCAGGGCCTGGGGTATATATGACAATGTGTATGTGGACATGCAATAATTCGTGGTTAGCACATACACCTGGGTTGTTGGCAACCGAAGGTCAATAACCAAACCAGCCAGGAATGATATACATTTGGTCTAAACAAACTCTCAACACTGAACAATGTGTATCCATAGTGACTACGAGATCATGTAAAACGCCAGTCTCATATTAGTTTGGGATATAAAATAACCACTGGGGACAACAAGCACATACCCTAGTATAGTTATCACGTTCAGAAGTTCAATGCCAGCTAATTAGAAAGGTGTGGCAATATGCTATGAAAATGGCTGCATGACTAGTTGAATGATACCTCATAAGACAATAACAATGTTACTACGATATATGTTGACTATAGTCACTTAACAGAACGTAACGTTGCTAGAAACGACTAGATCTAAACTGGACTGTGACAGACTGTAATAAGAAGTTGACTCAAGTCTCAACAGGGTATAGACTTAATTCTTATTATACTTAAGTCAAGAAAAAGTTTGAAAATGAAACACCCTATGTATATAACAGCTCCCGATAGGGTTGTCTGGAGTTCATAGCTGTACATATAAGGCCAAATTAGTAACTTTTGACATATTAAATTAATAACTTGTGACATAAAATTATCATTACAAAATCAACTTTACCGCGATTTTGTGCTTTGTTTCCCGCCTTGCTGCCCCAGGCATCTTGACTGGTTTCTGTGAGCTCTAAAGCTAATCAGTAAAAAAAAGTATTGCTGTCGACCATGCACATTAACGTTGCAAAACAGTATAACTCTGTTAACTTCGCACAACCATGCAGATGCAGAGACTCAAACGCTAACATTAGCAATAATATGGCGACACTCGTTGCTTAGTTACCCAACATGCGCAGAAACGAGTGCGCACTATATCTCCCAGCATGCAATATTCAAGATGGAATTCGTTGTGGTTGTTTTGATAAAATTTGGTTTTACTTAGATTTCCCATATGGTGCGCATATATATCTCAGTATACAAATAACACAACAAATGGACAGCATGGAAGATAGCGGGATTGACAGCGACCAAAAACCAGCCAACAACGGCACTGAAAGCACACAGCCACAGGTGAATGTAACGAAGCCGTCACAAAGGCGGAAGTCGACTTCGTCTGCGGCCATCGCCGTTTCCTACAAATGTCTCCCCAGACAGCTGACGCAGCTCGAAGTTTACTATTAACCGATTTCAGTTGTGTCTGTTGTATATTCTCGTTTTTATTGGCAGTGCATTTGCTTACATAAAGGCTGATAAGTGTGAAACACCAGCTCCACCATATTAGTGCTGGTTCGATATATGATAGGTATCACTGTCAATACTTGCAAGAGTTCGATAATTTGTCATTAACTATGTCTATAATATGACTATATGATTAAGTAATTTTTTGTGGTATCGCGTTATTTGATATTTATTGAACTTCAATACCGTCAATATCATCGATCTTTGGTCTGGTGATAAGAATAATGTAAACAACGGCATAGCCATAGATATACCTTGACATGCTATTACAGGGATCTAAATAATGGTAGTCTGATAGTCTGAGGACTACTAGAAATTCGGTCAGACTAACAAAGATGATTGATTGATTGATTTATTTTAATGTAAAACGTTGTACACATATGCATAATATATAAATACAAGGTACATTTAAATATTCGGTAGTTTGTTTGTGCGCATGCGTCAGGTGTAGTCGTTTTGTTTTACCGGCTCTACTATTATCACTAACAGGATAACATCTAATAGCTCTTGCAAACTAAAAGCATGTGGGCCTGACCAAATCCCGAATGTCATTTTGAAGAACTGTGCTGACAGCACTCAGGGACATCTTCCAACGGTCATTGGACACAGCCGTCCTACCCTCAGACTGGCGCACTGCAAACGTGTCGGCCGTATTCAAAAAAGGAGATAAACATCTACCAGAAAACTATCGTCCCATCTCCCTTACATCTGTTCCATGTAAAATTCTTGAACACATCATCTACCGCCACCTTATGACTTACCTTGAAGAACACAACATCCTAACAGACCTTAACCATGGCTTCAGAGCAGGCTTCTCATGTGAAACACAACTTCTAACCACTATGCATGACCTATTCTCCTCCTTCGACACCGGAACCCAGACAGACATGGCAGTGTTAGATTTTAGCAAGGCATTTGACACCGTTCCCCACTCAAAACTCCTTACAAAATTATCCCATTATGGAATCGGAGGCACAATACTTGAATGGCTAAACAAATTCCTGACTGGAAGAACAATGAAAGTCGTACTCGACGGTAAAATGTCGAGAGAAATACCCGTTGATTCTGGCGTCCCACAAGGCACAGTCTTAGGCCCTTTGCTCTTCTTGTGTCACATAAATGACTTACCAACCTCTGTCAAATCTCAAGTCCGCCTCTTTGCAGACGATTGCCTATTATACAGGAAAATACAGACATTCAACGACCATATTTTGCTACAGAAGGACTTAACGCAACTTGGGAAGTGGGCAAATACCTGGGGGATGAATTTTAATACAAACAAATGTCACATCCTAAGCATAAAAAATAAAACACAATTCTTCTATAGCCTAAACAATGAAACTCTGGAATATGTAACTACCAACCCGTACCTTGGCATCACCATATCTAATGACTTAAAGTGGCACTCACACATTTCTACAATAACCAAAAAAGCAAATAGCACACTTGGCTTCCTAAGACGAAATATACGCAGATGCCCCATTAACAGCAAACGGACGGCATACATTGCCCTTGTGCGCGCTGTCTTAGAATACGGAGCCATAGTGTGGGACCCATACCATCGGGGGACATAGACAAATTAGAACAAATTCAACACCGTGCAGCTCGCTTCATCACTGGAGACTACCGCTCTAGACACCCAGGATCTGTCACAACCATGCTCACCAACCTTAACCTCGACACATTAGACAATAGACGACGCGACCAAAGACTAAAATTCATGTTCAGAACTGTTAGAGGATCCATCCCAGCTCTCCCCACTGAAACATTCTTCCGGCCCCAAAAAACAAACAAAAGACACATTAAGCCTAAACACTTCCCCGACCATGTATCCTCAAATTTTGTCCCCAACAACCAACAACACCAGATGTTTTATAGTACCCACAGCCCACACTGAACAATTTAAGAATTCATTTTTTGTAAAAACAATAGCCGACTGGAACCAACTAAACGAGTCGCAGGTCCAGGCTGAAACCATAACTGATTTCAGTCGCCTGACCTGCGGCTCAAACACTCAATAACATGCGCACACACCCCCGTCGTATATAATAGCCACTATTGGCTTCTTTACGACGTATCCCATTCAGATTCAGATTCGGATAACACAAAAAGTGCATGCACTTATTTCCATTGTGGTCCTTGACATACACATGACAGACATTGACAGAAATGACAAATATAACATACTAAAACAACCATAATAAATAAGTGATATAAATAATTACTAATATATGTAAATGACATTGATAATTACATTATAAAAAGTATGGAAATATCTCCTGATTAGAAACACTTTGTAAAACCTTGTTATTTATTACACACACACAAAATCTAATAAAAGTAAAAAATAAAAATTACGTCATCAATTATGATTAATAATAAATAAATGAGCTGGCTTCCTGATCATTAAGACAACTGAACAAAAACTGCTTCAGTAGACATTTAAATTGCCTCATGTTCTGAACACTTTGTATGGAAAATGGCAATTCGATCCAGGCATGAATTCCTGTGTAGTAAAAGGAGGTTTGCCCAAATGATTTAACATACGGCACACAAAGAGACATAACACTAGATCTTGTATTTATGCCATGCTGCTTACATGCTACATTTATCAAATTTGACATATACTTCGGTGCTTTATCATTTATGACATTGTAAACAAGGTTCAATTTGAGTTGTTTAACTCGTAACTCCACTGGTAGCATGTTCACCAGTCTAAACTCTCTCAAACCGATGTGGGTTCTGGCTGGTGCATTTAAGATGAAACGGATTACCTTGTTCTGAGTACACTGAAGTCTGGATTTATATTTCTTGGTTAAACCAGAGAACCATGATGAACATGCATAGTCAAAATGGCATTGTATTAATGCTGTGGTAAGACGTTTTTTTGTTTTCATGTTGATAGTTTTTGTATGTCTATAAAAAAAATTAATTTGGCATTTGATTTACAAATAATCTTGTCAGCCACTCTTTCTCCAGTTAATGACTGATCTAGGTCTATGCCTAGGTATTTAACATGGGTTTGACTTGCCAATGTCGTACCAGCACATCTCACCCGGATTGAACTACAGGTGTTAAGTTTACGTTTCGACCCAAATTGAATTGACTCCGTTTTCCCTAGATGGAGGGACAATTTGTTATTGATTAGCCACTCTCTGGCTGCCTCGAGTTCTGAAGAAAGACTTTCTTGAATCAGTTGGGTATCTTTACCCGAGACTAAAAGGGCTGAATCATCAGCATACAAAAGTAGTTTGCAGCGAACAGCTGTGTAAATATCATTAATATATATTAGAAATAATAACGGTCCCAGAATTGAACCTTGTGGGATACCACATGTGACAGTCATCGGATTAGAGATCGCTTCACCGATTTCAACTGATTGTTGACGTCCATATAAATATGAATTAAACCAGGCTATAGCAGATTCATGAAGTCCTATTGCTTCCAGTTTTTGAAGCATAATCTTATGATTTACCGTATCAAATGCCTTCTGAAGGTCAAGTAGCACCATGCCTACATAATGACCTTTATCTTGCTCTTGTTTTATGAAGTCAGTGAGATATATTAAACATGTTTCAGTAGAATAAGAGGATCTAAAGCCTGACTGATGTTCATACAGTAGCTGATGTGTTTGGAGATATGCATTTAATTGTTGATAGACTATCCTCTCAAATAATTTTGAGAGCGTATTTAAAATAGAGATCGGTCTGTAATTACCGGCTTCCATTTTACTATTCTTTTTATAAATGGGCATCACCTTAGCAGATTTAAGATTTTCAGGGATTTCGCCAGTGGACAATGATAAATTTAAAATATGTGTTAAAGGTGACACAATGAGCTTGGCACCATCCTTAATGAATCTGGGTGACAATAGGTCCAATCCGGTTGCCTTGCTCGAATTTAGTTTACATAAAATACTGAGTACGTTGTTCTCACTGACTTAAAACAGAAGCTATTACTTGTTACATCCAGTGACCTGTAGAAGTCTTGAAAGTGTTGCTTCTCATATATACCATTACTAGGTGGAAGTTGGTTAACCAGTGCTGAGGCTACATTAGATTTGTCGAAACAGATGCTATTGTCAATGTTTAGTCCTATGCTTCCTGGTTTACAGTTACACTGAGTCGAAGTTCCGAGGCTTTTCAGCAGTTGCCATAATTTTGAAGGTTGTTGTTTGAATACATCAGTTTTATTAGCATTGAAATCTGATTTGGCCTGTTTCTTCTTATATTGAACCTGATTACGAAGGTAAGTGAATTTTCCATGCCAACTGATGTCTTTGGTCTTTTTAATTTGGTAAAAGCCCGATCTCTTTCATGGATCAGGTGCAGTATCTCACCCGTCATCCAAGGGGCGGTACGTTGTTTAATACGGACATATTTTAAGGGAGCGATGTTATCAATAACGGCCATCAGCTTAGATTTAAAAAGATAAAAAGCCTCGTGTACAGAGTTTGAATCTAGGACAACCTGCCAATCTACCTCGTGCAGTTTTTCTTCAAATATTTCCTTACTGTAATTTTTTAGCGATCTTAATGTTACACCGTTATGACGATTTATGGGGATTTTCTTGCATTTACGTGTACAATATATTATTTGGTGATCGCTTAAGCCAATGTCTAATACACCACATTGTGATATTTTAGCAGGGTCTGAGATAAGGATAAGATCTAAGATTGTGGATGTTGTGCTAGTAATCCTTGTAGATGTGTTAATAATCTGGGTCATACCAAATCTGGGTCATACCAAAGATAGACATATAATGCTTCAGTGATACATGCAATGGATTAGTGTGAGAATGCAGTTGAGAATAGTCAACATTAAAGTCACCCATCATAATAACTTCTTTGTTGGTGAAGCAATTACAGTCCAAGCAACACCGTTCAAGTACGTTAAAAAAGTCAGTATGCTTGGGCGGACGGTAGCATACACCAATTAAAATAGGTCTAGTCTTGGGTAGATACAATTCTGCCCACACAGTTTCTAGAGTTGTACATATATCGTCTCTCAGTTTAAAAATAAAGTCATTTCTTATGTAAATACAAACACCACCGCCCTCGCGATTTCTGTCGCGCCAGAGAATAGAATAATCAGTAATGTTAATTTCTGAGTCCGTGACCGACGCGTCTAACCAAGACTCGGTGATGCCAATCACTGCCACTTTGGTGTTTGCCGCAAGTATTCGTAACTCGTCAAGTTTCGGGAGAAGACTGCGCGTGTTCAAATGAATGAAGTTTAGACCCTTTGAATGTAAACTTTCAAAATCAAGGGGTCTTTCAGTTGTTGCCTGGTCGGCGGCGTCTTCTACGATTTCGGACAGAAGATCGTTGCCTTGCGTGATGATAGCTAGGTGATTGCTGTCATCAGCAAACGGGAGTGCGTGCAGTGTATACTGATTGCACAGATGTGTAAATTCGCCACCGCTGCTGCAGAGTTCGTCGTATGCGTCGTTTGATAACACTCCAGCACATTTGTTGTGTGTCCACTGGTCGCAGGAGTCACATGAGATGGCTCTACTGCGACCAGTGACACCCTTGCCACAATGGCAACATGGATGTTTTGGGTTGTATGTCCTCTTTCGCCCAGGAGGGCCTGGATTAGGGCTCACGTCGCCGCTTTTCATAAGCAATAAAACAATTGTAGTCAATGGCGAAATGTTGTAGTATGAGTTTTCTTTGTTGCTGGAAAGTCTGCAGAGTTTGCACACAGAACGCTTTGCTTTGTGGTTGAGACTATCAAATGTGTGGATCATTGATAAAACAATATCACTGCTGGCTTCAAGATAGAGAGAGACTGAGTGTGTACGGCTTGTTGTGTTTGGCATCATAGCCTCGTAGAATGTCCTTGTAAGCGATAAGTCTGTGTGGGAAGCATTGAATTTCATTATGCAGTACAGAAGTAGCAAGAAAAGTGACAGCACTGCTCATCTTGACGTCATGATTAGTTCAGTGTTATCGGTTGGTGAAGCACAAGGGTGTGTCAAACAATCAAGGCAATAAATACCCAGTGTTCATTGGCATGGCAATACCCAGTCAGCCATGATGTGCGGCTAAAGACTTGACTGTAGTAGAAACCATTCAGCCATGACGTGCAGTTAAGCAATTGGTTGTTGTTGAGGTCTCGCATGACTGAATCGACCAAGGCTTGTAGATTAACACAGGTGCACACAGTTACATAAAGTTGGTAAAATCTCAAAATGGTCCGTTTACTTACTAAAATCAAGTAGCCCGGTCGAATCTTGGTGCATTTGTGGAATAGATTCCTTAAAAGCAGTGCTGTGAAATAGCTTGAATTATTAAAATTTACTCTATTTCACAGAGAACATCTGTATGTGGTGTTACGTTAGTGCTGCCTCCTGGCCTGATGAGCAGTAGTCCGATGGACTACCAGTCTACCACAATGTTTTGAAATATTTTTCAAATTTTGTGTTTGTCATGTTATTTTGCTTAAACCTGGGCCATTTCTTGACTACCAGATATATCTGAGGACTACCAGATTTCCTAACTAGGTAGTCCTGCTGACTACCAAAAATTTTGGAGTTATTTCTACCATATCAGATACGACACTTGTCTGCAAAAATGAAAGTTTTGAGACTGGCATCTATTTTCACCTGTGCCATGACGCACTTGTCTTTGGCAGCAATTAACGTAATGTTAATAAATTTACAATGCATGAGGTATTGACCAAATAGAATGAAATATTGGGGCATACTAAAAGGCGGGCCACAATTGGCAGACCGCGCGGAAACGGCAGACCACATTCACAAAGATGCCACCGATCGGTATGCTCCATGTTTACGAGCTTTGTTGTTGCGCGTCCAATCGTAAATATTGGAGACTTTTATTATTGTGTTATACTAACAATTCTAAATGTAATACCGAATGGTATTACTTGTATTTATAAAATCCTAGAAATAAATTAAAATGTTAGGCCTTACTAATTAACTCTACGAGTATTCGCTCAGTCAAAAACAGAAGTCCCACATAGTCACAGATGATAGACGGCAGCTGTATACTATCGGTTCATTTAAATCGTTTGATGTGATGACTCGCCTAAGGGTACATGTGTTCATAGGGCATTAATTCCCGTTATTGAATACCGAAACACAGTCACCTGGCAGGTGAGGAATTCTGAGGCTCCAGCCATCTTTTGATGTTCTTTGATCTACTGTGAAAGGGCATATATATATGTGGATTGATCTCGGATTGCACTGATAGCTGCATATTTGTTAGTGGGTGGGTGAGTAGTTCGTGTTATTGAGGGTTATTTAATAGAATGTACTTCACTAAGATCATGGTCGTTATATCTGAGGCTAGCCGTCTTTTGATGTAATAACTCGCCCAACAGTACATGTTTTCATAGGACATTATACACTTGTTATTGGATGCCGGCATTTGGTGAGGACATCTGAATGTTGATGGACATTATCTCTTCACAAGTGTACGTTAATTGTAGGTCTAGTTATTACTATCACTGAGACTCATTAGTACTTATGCTACTTATTACAATCACACTCATTTTATCACCCCCATTAAAAGTATAACACTGATATGACCTATAGGTATATTAATTAAAACAAAATTATAACATAAAATAAAAATATAAAAAGTAAGGCATTTGGTGAGGACATCTGAATTCAATTTCAATTCAATTAAATAATTTAATTCCGGAACATTACATCCATATAAAAAACTAAAGTATGACTAATAACTATATAAATAAAGCATTTAATAACATACAAAATATTAATAAAATACATATTTAAATAAATTTAATAACATTAAAAATATGAATGTAGATCATATACAGTCATATGCATGTTAAGATATATTATATAAATGTTATATACGCAGTACATGATGGTATATACATTGTATTACACACACATATATATATATATAGTATATATATATATATATATATATATATATATATATACAATTTATATATATATATGAGATGTCATTGTTGAAGTGAAATAGTAATACTAAGAATAGTGAAAATAAAAACAAACAAACAACAAATCCAAGAATTGTTATTTCGCCTTTCAAACATTGTACATATATGCTAACTTGTAGTACAGTAGTTAAATTTGCTTATTACACATATGTTATTATTGAAAGACATCTCAACATCACATGAACACCGTAAAAACAGCAACTATAAGGCGACACACGTAAAATGCCCCCGCGTAAACATGCGTACCGATCGGTGGCATCTTTGTGAATGTGGTGAATCTGGTCTGCCGTTTCCGCGCGGTCTGCCAATTGTGGCCCGCCTTTTAGTATGCCCCGAAATATTGACAGAATATATTTCACAGATTTTCAATAATTCTGATTCCGCACCACATGGTACATTTAAAATTTAATGTAAACATTCCAGTTAACCTGAATAATGGGATTATTATCCGAAATATGTATCCAAGCTTTATGCCTGTGTTTTCTGGTAAGAATGGTATATAAAATTAAATTAACTTGCTGACTGAGATGTCCTGGTGAACAGTAAATTAAGGCAGTGAATAGAAGTCAATAGACATTTTGATTTGTTGTGAAAAATTCCATTGTAGTTGGTAATATGTTTTATGTGCTTTTTAGTGGTACCCAGTATATCACATGTTTTAATGGAATGAACAATAATAAAGTTACTTTCATTTTAAATAAAGGCCTGTAATTTATGTAAATAAATTAGAATGGCAAACTATAGAAAACCTGTTTCAGCATTTCACAAAGACTAACATCCTGAACTAAGAAACATCTATCACTATAGTTACTATTCTAGCTCCAGCGTACTATTGTGTTGCTCAAAACCAGACACTGATATAATATTATTTGCTTTCAGATTCATAAACCAACTTACAGTAGCAAAATGTTGAAAAGTGTGAAGACATCTGATTTGCAGAAGAAATTGGGTAAGCATTGCTAAGCAATTAGCATGAATGGCTAGTTATGAATAAACTGTAGTAATTTACACATGTGCAGTGATGTAGCCATATGACCATTTAGTTATCTTGAAAGATAGTACACGTGTAAACATGAATATGATAGATCTATATGCTGTGTAAAGGTATGGCAAACGTTCAAAATCAAATGTTAAGAGCTCTTAAACCAGATTTTTCACTTTCAAATCAATTCTGATCCTTTGAAATGATCTTAAATACCTGAAAACTGTCAACACCATGACGCGACAACAGAACATTGTCACCAATGTGTCGTCAGTAATATAGCAATGGATATGTGTTCTATAAAAAATCATTAAATTTAACAATGGAATTTGTTTAATGATGAATTTTGTCTTAATGAAATGGTCCCCAAGTGGGTCATTTACCGTTGGTGTAAAATGTACATGGCCAAGAAATATATATGGTGATTCTAATTTTAGGGACAGAAATTAAATCAGAACTAGATGTTCAAAGCTGGACAGGTTTTCCTACAGGAGAAGTGATATAAATGCGATGAAAATGCCTGGCAAAAGTAACAGTACAAACCGTAAGGATGATATACTATCAGACAGGAAGCCAATGCAGAGGCTTTAGAAGTGGCATAGAATGATTCTATAAATTGCTGTTTTATGACACATTTCCAGAGCGTCAACGGGACGCGGCACGGAAGGCGGGTGGACTCTCAGTAGAGCAACAGATACGCACAAGTCTTGTATCACGGTCAAAGTGAGTACAGCCAGGTTACTTTTTGTTATAAATTAACTTGCTTTGGAGCATAACTTTAGAAACATACGACGTTTCAACTGATCAGCTATAGGTCTTAGTCACTTACCTGATGATGGAGTCACGGGTTGAAATGTCGTACGTTTCAAAAATTATGTTCCAAAGTAAATTAAGTTCTTACATAAATAACCAAATCTTGGAGCCGAGAACAATATATTCCATACTGCCCAGTTGATTTGTGATATCACTTTCCACTTGAGGGGTTCAGCTTAAGTGTCTTGTACAGTGGATATTTATATAACAAAAACTGTAAATGTGTTAGTCTGGTGTTGTTAGGTTTAAGTTTGAAATGTGAAATACGTTTTATGGTACATTTTGAAAAACAAATTTGATGATACACAAAATATATACATCTATAGATGGATAATAATCCGTGTTACTATAAGGATGTATTTTTATAGCTGTAAAATACTGAATGATTTTAAATCTGATCATCTTTATCATGACATTGTTGTACTGAAGAAACTGGTCTGGCATATTGATTAGCCAGATCAAGTGAACTGTGATTTATTGATCTTAAATGATCATAGTCTGCTTAGTTTGAATGTTTTCGCTCATCTTTGCATTTTACCAGGAAATTGTATAAATGTATAGTCTATAGATTCTGGTGAAGTCTATCTTACTTTGTGGCTGGCGGGTGGTTAAAAGGGATATGGCAAAGATTGATGTTTTACACGATGGATGTTTGTGAAAGATCTGTCAGATATTCTGGCCAAGTAAACTATCCAACGTGGAACTCCACAAGGAGACGTGCTGCAACAGTGCTGTCCTGGAAATTAAACAATGATTGAGATGGCTAGGACATGTCCTAAGAAAGCACAAAGACAGTATCAAAAAAGTTGCCCTAAGATGGACGCCACCCAAAAGAAGGAAGCTAGGACGACCAAAGTCAATATGGCGGAAGACAGTAATGGCAGGGCTGGAAGACATGGGGTTCTCGTGGGGCAAGATGCAAACCACAGCAAAGGACTGGCCCATGTGGAGGAGTGTTGTTATAGCCTTATGTCCCACTAGGACTGAAGAGGATAAATAAGTAAGTATAGACTCAGGTTACCGGGTAGTAATTTGTTGGTCATGGGACTTTAAATTATTGTTTTGAGTGTCGTGTGCAGTGTTTGAAGTGCTGTCTTTTACTGTTGTGTAGACTCAAGGTGCCTACCAAAGGGGAGTATTCAGCCATCCTGCCCACAGATCAACAGCCTCTTGTCGTCATTGATATGGATGAAAGGTAAATATTGCAACAAAGAATGTCAATGGAACCCTTAGAGTGGAACATAAATTGTTAGTTCTTTTAAACATAATTGTTTTTCCCTTAAGCAGTATTTTGAAATGTACACAGAAATGCAAGTTTGTGAGAATAGGTTGTAAATGACGGAGATGTAGTTTAAAATAGAAGTTGTCTTGTTATCTGGCTTCATTTAATCACTTCTTTTGCAGTGAAGACGAGTTTGAAATGCCACAACTGTCGGCCCACGCGCAACGAGAGATCACCCAGCAGCTCATTAAAGATGGCTATAACCTTGACCTTGATCCGGATGACGAGGACTTGGACCTCATACCACCTCGACCAGTGAGAGAACACTGCATATGTTGTCATTCACAGATCAACTGCACGATACAGTAACCATGGCAACTAGCGTGTACACTGACACGTAATGAATGTCGCCATGTGATGGCCGCTATGTCGCCATGTGATGGCCGCTAACGTTATGTTCCACCAAATGTGGCACACCTGGGTGATGGTGTGTTGGGGGTGTTCTCAAAACACGGTTTTGTGGTGCTACAAGAAACCGGTGTTATTTAACTGTGGACTGAAGGATTGGATGTTTGCATTACAGCAACCTGCATGTCACTTAGTATTATTCACCAGAGGATCATTTCACTAATTGTTGTTAATAAGGAAACAAATATTAAGAGCTCTTAACCCGATGTTACACTTTAATTTTTAAGTGTAACATCTGTTTTAAAAGCTGTTGCCCATCAGGTTTAAGAGCTCTTAAATGTTTTTCCTTCACTGATTTTTAATTCCAGAAAACCTTCAACATCATGACGTGTCAGTGGGACAGCATCACTGATGTGTCATGGAAATAGTGTCCTCGATAACATGACGATAGATATTTGCGTTATGAAAAAACTCATAATTTAATGTTGTTTAATGATAAAGTTTATTTAACAGCTCATTACGTTAGTGAGACGCTCCCCCCAAGTGTCCCTGCTGGTGCTCCATGAAATGGCCTGCACTCATAAAATTAGGTATAATTTGAAAAAGCCATGTTATTTTAGAAAACATTAATGTGTGACAGACAGCGAAACTGTTGCGAAGGTGTGTGCATAAGTTTACGTTCCCAAAAATATATTAAGCATTGCATCGGGGGTTTGGACATTGCCCCATAACAGAGAAATGTATTGCTGCAATGTTGCCATGTAATGGATATCTGATGGATACAATATCTTACTTATGGACAAGGGACTGGAGGTTAAACTAAATGCATCGATTCTCCAAGAAACCAGCCTGATGAAGTGTTTTATATCTGTGTTTTGAGATCACCCCTTTTGAGAGCTGTGATCACTTTGTGTTTTAAATATGTTTGTATATGATCTCTCACCTCCTTCCCTCTTCTCCCTCATCTAGCTATGTTTGCAGGATGTTCTAGAAATTTGTTGTTTTTATGGATCAGTCACTTCCCATGTCTGTGATATGAAGCAATATATAAGACGGAGATAGTCCAGTTACACCAACCATTCCAACAATGGTGCTACATAGAGATAGGAATCTCAGGACAATTTGTGCCTGACCATTTATCAAACTTTACAAAAAATTGGAGGGGGAGAGAGAGAGAGAGAGAGAGAGAAAGGAAGAGAGAGAGAAAGGAAGAGAGAGAGAAGAGAGAGAGAGAATGATGGATGTAGATATGTAATTTTAGTACTCATATAATGACATGTGTAATTTGTATTGTATAAAATCTGCTGATTGTTTGCTTACTGATGCAATGTCTCTCTCCACGCCACTCCAATCACCCCAGCTCATCTTGGGTATTGTTTTATAAACTGGGGTGACAGATCTGACATATGCGTTCATACTGTTTGAGTTTGCCAACTGCTACAAGGCACAGGATATTTGCAGACTCATCTAGCATAATGATAACCAAATACTTAATGCTGGTTGTTCTGAAAGCATGCTATAATGTATATATCCACTGGCAGGTTGAAGCCAGGTTGGTACTGGTTCAGGTCTTGTCCCAATACCAGAGACTTGCCATTGTCGATGCATTATGTGCCACATTTTATTTAGCAAAGTTGGTTGTGTTTGAAAATAATGATGTTGTTTTAAAAACAGACATTTGAATGCAAGACTTAGTTATTTAAATTCAGGGTTTAGCTTTTTATGATAATTTGATCTATCTATCAGTGATTCCTAGGACCATTTCACTAACACAGAAATTAGTTCTGGCTCTTAAGCCAGTGTTTGCTCTTTAATGTATATTTTGCTCTTTAACAGTGATTGTATATACTGACTGAATAATTTCACAACCTGGATGCGATGCGCCACATGAATATGTGTGCTGGTGTGTCTCTGAAAATGGTATCTTTGGTGACACAACAGCAGCCATTTGCCTAAAAATGTCCCCTAAGTCTAAAGATGGATGGTTAATGATGAGCTCATCATTTTACTGACAGTAAAATGATGAGCTCACAGTAAAATGGTCCCATACAGATGTTGTGTATCAACAAATGGCCAGTCGAGATGACATTCTGAATGTGCCACTATTAGCTTAAAGTAATTAGCATGCTGGAAAACGTATCACGCAAGACACAATTGGGCAATGTCGTAGATTACGTCAACTGTAATCACTGTGTTTATAACTGGTTGTTGCAATGATTAATTCAATGTGATATATTATTTGTGAAGATTCCGCAATACAACATGTATCACAGATGATGTACACACGCACACATGCATACACATGCATACACGCACACACGCAGACACCCACACATACGCATACACACACACACGCATACAGACACACACACACACACACACACACACACACACACACACACACACACACACACACACACACACACACACACACACACACACACACACACACACACACACACACACACACACACACACACACACACACACACACACACACACACACACACACACACACACACACACACACACACACACACACACACACACACACACACACACACACACACACACACACACACACACACACACACACACACACACACACACACACACACACTGTGTTCTATATATTGTAACAGGCTTGTCATGTAGCCTGACATGCTGACACATACAGGCCGGGGGTTGATTCCACTTATGTCAGACGAGTTGTGATTAACTGCTTTTGGATCCTAATTTCTGAGTTATTACTGGAAACAGAATAATTTTATTGTCATATGTATATATATATATATATATATATATATATATATATATATATATAATACATACATACATACACAATCATATATATATATATATATATATATATATATATATATATATTAAGTTGACACTAAGTGTCATTATATATATATATATATATATATATATATATATATAATGTGTTTGTATAAATGACATGGTAACAGGTATATCGTATTTTGTACAGCATGACATTACATGCTTACTGTATTGCCTTGTTGATGTATTACAACTAGCTTCTCTCATTGCCTAATCAATATGTTATAACTGGTTTTGTCTTGTGTGTCCTTGAAGATACACCCATTTTGTGAAGCGCAAAACTGTAAATATGCATATGTGACATAGCAATGAGATTACCTGGTAAACTAAAAATGTTTCAGTAATTAAACTTCCAGTGATGTTGATACCAGGGTGGTGTGCAGGTTTTTTTCGAAGAGAGGTGGAGGTTTATATTTGTTTGCCTGTAAATGTTCATGTGTACAGTGATGATATGTATATTGCAGAATAATACAAATTTAAGTTTTGCCTATAAAATATGATTTATAAAATGTTATGCGGTACAATGTTGCTAATCTGCAACTGGAAATAAATGTGAATATTCTTGCCTGTCGTGTTTTTATTTTTTAAGATGTATTTTTTATTTCACATGTATCCAACCCAGTGCGTGATTCTATTCATGCCTCTAGCCCATTTGGTCCTTTGCACAAGCATATCCATTGCCTAATCATCCATCATCCTTACTATATTATATGTCATTCACATCCATATGATCTTTGCCACTCCTTAGCGCATGCATTTGAATCCATACAGCCCCATACCTTGTGCATCCATAATCCTTACTATAATACTTAGCTCATTCAGATCAAAGGCCTGTTCACATCCATGACTCCCTACAACTCAACACCCTGTTTAATTTATTTATGTAGATTACCCTTAATATGTCGGCCCGTAGCACTTGATAATCCTTCCAAAGCAATATGTCCTCCACCACCCATTCATATCTACAGTTTTTATAGCTTATTTATTATTATAAATCATATTTGTACATATCTTATTTATTATTATAAATCATAACAGAGATTGAAAAATCAGTTCTTGTCCCTATGACAAACAGATAAATAAATAGAACTCGCTATAGGGAAATTTTGTGCTTAAAATAAATGAGTGATTCTCGAGTCTGGTTACAAGATAATGACTTCAGACGATCCCTGCAACAAGAGCCTCGTTATCGAAGTAGGTCACAGTGGGGTCAAACTAGTTCCCTTCATTTTCGCCCCATGTGAAAGCAGCGAGAGGCATTGTCAGATTGATTCTTATCCTAAATTTATACCTTCTTTGTTAAAACAGTACGACAAAAATGTGGCTGTGTGGTGCCGATGAGGTTGTGGAAATGTTCAAAAGCAGTTTTCCGCTTTCATTTCTGTTCTTTGTGCCTGTTTTGATCCTTATTTCTCCAGTGAGTCCGGCGGCCGCGGCTCACGAATTTGCCGTTTTTCGGATGCAGCAGTATGATTTGCAGGGATCTTCTTACGGTAGGTTTGTGGGATTTTAGAAAACACATTAGCTGCACAGTTGTGCTGATCTACAGTAACCACATTGCTTCTCGAATGAAAGGATAAATCTATACAAATTAACGGGAAAGTGAATACATTTTAATGACAGATTGGCGTCACTGACGCCTGCAATCAACTGATGACGTCGACGAGTAAGTGACATCAGATTAGTGACCAGATGAGATTGTAGACGGACAAATGCAATGCCATATCATAATCGGATCGATTATTTGTGGCATCGTTATGCAATGGCATTATTTCTCTCTTCATTAATCCCATAACATATTATATTTATTTATCATTATTGCAGACTTGAGGGGTGTGGTTCTGAATCTGAAATAATAGGGTACGCGGTAAGGAGCCAATATATATGATGTATTATATATGATGGGGGTGTGTGCACGCATGTTATTGAGTCGCAGATCATCCGTCTGAAATAAGTTATGGTTTCAGCTTGGACTTGTGGTTAAGACTCAAGTGCACTCCTCAAGTCATTTAATCAGTATTTTATTAAACATTAACAGATTATACAACCAGTCTGAGCTAAATTGATCAAATGTTAAACGTCCATAAATAGACCATATCTCAAAAGCAGTCCACAAACCAATGAGATGCAGTGAAGAGTCGAGACTCGCTTCCAAATGCAATGCATTAATTTACATCTTGAGGTCATCTCAAGCATTTCCATGTAATACGTGTTCTGTCAGTCCCAACATGATGTGCCCAAATACCCTGGAGACAAGAACACAAAGTCTGTTATTCATTTGAATGGGAACAGTTTGTTTTTGACTGGTACAAGTTACAGTGGATGTGTAATTGGATGGGACCGATGGGTAAACAATTTAAAAGCTTATTTCAGCTTTATTTTGTTACTTATGCTCTGAAAATGGGTGGCACACCGGGACATATAATGAAATTATGTACACATGGATTGGCTTATACTATGTGTGCCAGTTCACACACACACAAACACACACACACACCAGGATATTTTTGGGTTGACAAAAATATTATCCTATACAAAGGGCTTCCTATCCATCATTTATTGTACCAAGCTGCAGGCAGTGAATAGTTGTGGACGGTACTTTGCACTTAGGGACAATTATGGACAGTGTTTAATATTCAATATATATATTTATATATATTTAATATTATGAAAAAAAATGCTTTCACTTAAGTTGTTAGCCCATCCTGTTCCCAAGTGATCCTATATGTAGCACTCGTATGCATTTTAATATCGTAATCATCGTGTGTGTTGATAGGGTGTCGTAATTCCCTAGTCAATGTCGAAGCGCGCGCCATAGAGGCACAGATGTACACACGTCGCTGTGTCATCACGAAGCTGCAAGACCTTGCAATGGACAAGTACCGGGAGATAGTATCACAGAACGCGGGGGCGCTACTTGTACTCCTCCCGCAGAATCTCACCGAACTTCCCAACATTGTGAAGGAGGTAGGCTTGTTGGTGGTTTCCCGGGTTGTGTGTGCCATTAGTCGAACATCGCCATCATAATGAATGTGTGAATTCAGGCACATGAAACTGTGGCGTAAAAATAGTTCATTGTTCGAAAACACGTACCAGTGCGTCGTGTTTGAAAAACCCAGGCGAGCGATAAGTGATTATATGTCAAATATGTGAATGATTTAAGCAAGTGAGTCTTATTTTTGTTTATATCCACCGTCTGGTGTTCCGTGTTATCCCTGTGGCAGCGCCACTGTATAATCGTTCTTTACAACTGTACAATACAGCATAAGCATAGAAATTGTAGCTGTTCAAAAACATGCACTTTGCGATACATATGTAAATTACTTCTTTTTGTAGATTTTGTGTCCAAATACCTTCTGCCGTTACAGTTGTTCATAGCAGACTTCTATGCAGGATCACATTTTTGCCAGTCCAAAATGTTTGTGGTAGACACAGGTGTGCATGTTAACTGACATACATACAGGGATGTCGAGATGTGTGTTATCACCTAAAATAAACTATAAACACACAAGTGATGCCCATTTTCAAACCGTAACTGAGAATGTGTGATTTTCGAAGACTTGGTGTTTATGTATTTTTTTACCCATCCTCCACTTATCCAGTGATATCTATCATATCTTACTGTATTCCAAAATGGGTCTCTACTTAAACCCCAGATGCATTATCAGATAATTCCGTACGACAGTGCAGTTTCTAGCTATGTCAAATGGCCTCATACTGTCCCATGTCCAGCCAGTGTAAGACAGAAGTGTGAATGTGGTGAAGATGACTATTTCATAGAGGTGGTGATGTATGAGTGTAATACATAGTTTTCATTGGCTAGTGGAATGACACCGGAGTCCCATGTCAGGTAAGAATAGCATATGTTGGATCGCTATTAGACACCAGGTAGTGTCTGGTGTTGTAAACATGTGCATACTGCCATACTGCTGTGTGGCATTGTATCTGGGCCTATAAAGATGTAGTTCCCAGTGTGTCCACTTGGTTGCAGCACCTGCTGGAGCTGGAGCAGGATTTGATGCAGGAGGAGACGCCTCTACCCGTCTACTTTGCCACTGAGACGCCCCAGCTTCTTGACATCTACGCTGATGTGAAGACATCGATGAACAGCGACCAGGCAGGCTCAGCCGCCGAGGGTAATGACATTTGCCCAGGGGTCAAGGCCAGGCTCTTATATTAGCCAGAAATATTCTGTCTTGAATGGTCAAGTGTGCTTTTTAGCTTGCGAACAGCTTGCCACTTTTATACCACTATTGTGATTAATACATTTTTTCTTTGGTTGATTTGTTGGTTAATAAGTTAGTTGATTACATCTTGTGTGAAGATGCCACACTTTTAATATATGTGTAAACATTGACCATTCAGTAATTTCTGTCCTGTGATTACTATGAGAAGGTGCACATAGTTTCTTCTGGTTAAATTAAATCTGTTGTATATTTACATCAACTTTTCCCATCGCTAGTGCTGCCACCTAATGACCAAACAAATCACTTGTAAACTGGACGCGCACGCACACACACACACACACACACACACACACACACACACACACACACACACACACACACACACACACACACACACACACACACACACACATATTATATAACTCAACCTGATTGCTGACTCTTATTGTGTTGGTCGAGTGTGAACGTTATACACATTGATGATTATAACACTCGAGAATTATTTGTCACATTGCTGATATTCAATGAATTTTTCGCAGAGAAATTATATCACGGTGTTTTGCGATTTTCACAAGTGTATTTAGCAATTCCTGATAAAACGTGGTGTTTGATTGACAGCGTTGCTGCATGCGGCGTCTGCCAATGGCTTCCAGATGGTTGTAGCAGGTGCACAGTCCAAGGCTCTTGGTGACTTCCAACTTGTCAACATTCAGGTAAGTCCGTGTTAACACACGTGTGTGTGTGCACGTATATGCATGCATACTTACGTCTGTATAGTATACACCTACACATGAGCATGCCCAGTTGTTTTGCTCATAGATATTTTGCATCTCGAGCATCAATGTGTAAAGTCTTTATTGTTATTACCAATTCATAGTTTTTTTTTACCAATTTATTGCACATAGCAGGTGTTTTGACGGACAATAGCAATTGTTTCCAGTCAATCCCAGGCTGTTGATTAGTCATGGACATTTCACATTTACATTGTAACAGTTATAATTCACGAATCATATGGGAAACCGTCTTGTGTGTCTCTGTGTAGGTCGCTGGGTATGGGAATTTGGGTTAAGCTGGACGTAACCCAGGCACCCAGCCACACCAGATGTTTACAGACTTACTGCATTGGTGTTGAATGTCACACATTGCATGTATGTATGTATGTGTGTGTGTGTATATGTATGTGTGTGTGTATAGTTGCACCTCGGCATAACGCGTTATAAATGAGGCGCATTATATATTCTGCCAGTGGCGCCATCACCACCCCCAAAAACCACAACAGCAACCGAAGCCAATGTGCTGATTGTGCGGTCTATTTTTGCGTGTGATTTATACAACTAATTGAGTATATTAAGTTACAATATTATACACTGTCGAATGTTGAACTGAGTAAAACCTGCGAATGGTGTACAGTTTTGAAATAAATTCCGAGCCAGCGCGCCTCGTCTGGTGAAGTGAACTGAGCGATAACACAGTACTGCTGTCGCGGTCTAAAATAACCTTGAACTCAGCAGCCGAAACACACAAATGAATTGACATGTTGCTGAAGTCGGTCAAATATTAATACCTATACTAGTTACGCTCACTATTGGCTTGATTTCATCTTTCTATCAATCCCAAAATATAAATTTAGATAGCACATTTACAGTGCCGATTTATAATGCAATTCGCTGTGGTTTGAGGCTACTGCGGTTCATACACAGTTGATGAATAAGTATATTTGCGCACAAGTAAATGTTTTTTCGTAGACATAGTGAAAACATAAGTGTTAGCCTGCCATTTCAGTAGCATATTGTTCGTCACCGTAAGCAATTTAATTTAAGCCGGTGAAGGCGCCCGTTCATGGAAGCACCGCGAACTGGCCGGAGACAAATGCGATTGATATCGGCGCAAACAATCAATGCTTTGCACGAAATTTTCTGTGCCTAAAGTTAATTAAATGCAATCAAAGGAATTTGTCAAATTTTAAACAAACACTTAAGCAATCACCACAGAAGCCAAGCGCTAATTACACAATAGATTGGTTTGAAAAACGATCGGAATTGGTGCTGCGAAGCCGACGGCAGAGCAGAAGCCAGAGGCACAACAAACAACAAACTCAGCAACGCAGTTGTACTTCTGTGTTAAATTTCTAAATATCATTAAATTGTTTCTAGATACACATGTACAAGACAAACATTAGCACTTCATAAAATAAGTGACAGTTAATTACAGCATTATTGTTAGCTGTAGCACCCATTTCCCCCCTGGCGGCAGAAATTCGGGGTCCACAACTGACCACGTTATATCCAATTCGCGTTATAATGAGGCGCATTATGACGAGGCGTGACTGTAGGTATATACATTATATTTATATATGTAAATATAGGCATGTACAGACATTAAACAGATGTATGTGTGTGCATAAACATGTATCCTGTATTGTACCCATATATATATATATATGTGACCCAGCACAGCAAAATCAGGAATAAGTCGGGATTGTCGAACCTGGCAAATCAGCTTCAAAGTGCGCGAATGGGTATTTTTGGATGGAAAGGTCGATTTTCAGATATAGGTGAATTTAGTTAATGTAGTCATCGTAGATTACTATTATGCTGTTATAACATCATAAAACGAGTTATAACATTGCTAAAAAGAGATATTTGGAACAGCTATGTCGATCTCAGTGAGAACGAAGAACGAAAAATGTGCTTCATTCAGATGCATCGTGTCCGCCGTACGTCCTGCCTACCCCCGCCATATTGGTATCGTTTTGAAGCTGAACTATTATGGGATGTATTCCCACGCGCAAAATTTGTCACATGTCAGTATAAAGCCAATTAAAATGCTTGAAAACGGGGCTAAAATGTAAACAAGAGCACGTTGGCGAAATCACATGATATAATGCGCCCCGCTGATTGGCGGCTGACCTTTAAATCCACGCGAAGCCATGTTTGTTTTGCTTCGACATCGGGTGCACCGGACATCGTTTTTGCATAAAATCTGCGAATTCTAATTTATTATTAAGTTGTCAGTGCCGTAATATTAGTTGTTAGTTACATAGGTTTTAACCTGTGCAGTGATAGGCTCAACAACAGTATGGATGTTGCACAGCAGCGTGACATAGACATCGATCGACCTAGGCCTAGCGCTCAGCGATGGCCGCGATGGCAAAATCTGCGCGGAGTGTTTGACAACGAATCTTTGACACAACTATTGGGTGCGTATCGGATGGAGAGTTTACTGGATTCGTACGTGTCAGACAACAATAGTGAATCAGGGAGTGTCATTTTGGCGCTGAGTGCAAAAGTGGCAAGGAAGACTAATACCAAGTGACAGCTGACATTGACAGCTTCGATCATGGATCGCAACGCCAACGCTGCTGAAAATGTACTCGTAGATTTATACCAAGAACTTGAACACGTTCGTAGATTCATCTGCGGTTGCAGGTGTTTTATGCTAGACCCTGCTGTCAACAATTCATGGATTGGCCAAAATGTTTGACAGCCCGAACGAATGCAAAGCAGATGACAGCCAGACTGAGGGTAAGTTATACTAGCTCTATTGACTGTTTTGCTGTGGTGGCAGGCTCAGCCTCACTCATTGTCACATTGAGCTCTCTAACAATGACATGCCATGACTCACATAAACCCGTGGCTTTGCTGTGAGTGTGAGAGTATCAATGTCACTGGTAATGTACTAGTACGGTAATATACTAGTACCATGACTCATTTAGAATTATGTTTTTAACTTATTTATACCTGCTTGTTATTATCGTAGATCTTCATGAAATTAATAATCACATTTATTAGGTAGAATATTTTTTATTATTAGGGGAGGGGAGTAATGTTTTGTAACAGGTAAGAAAGAAAACATTTTGATTTACTGATTTAGAGCAGTTAACGAATGGGATGGAAGGTTTATAATATTCAGAGCTGACTCTAAATGATCCAAGGTATTCGTCAATTATGCTGTTAGCCTGCTTATTTACCTAGCTGCTGGGCTCACTATGTATATGTCATCTGATTTAATGATCAACTGTCCATATCTCCAGTTTGAAATAATGGACAGTCATTACATAAACTTTTGCAGGATTAAATGTTTTGTATATGGGAAGTTAAGACCATTATGTTTGTTTTGTATCAGGTTTACGTCTGAAGAACCCAGTGTCGTGTTCGCCAGGAAGCAGCCATCCGATGACAAACAGTGGTTCGATTTGAAGCACAGGCCAGGAGTCTCCCCCCACCTGCTGCTCTACCTACAGAACCATCACCCCCATGCCTCAACATCCACCAATAGTGTTTGTTTTACAAGATCAATGAAGTTTGCGGACATCAACTGTCCAGAGCAAAGCCGACACATCCGAAGCCGCACCAGTCCACTGCTGCAACAGTCTTCCCATCACGTGAAGTGGCTGCTGCCATTGGCACATCAAAAAATGACAAAAGAAGCAGTGACTGTGTATTGCTGTGTCAGAAACAGACAGAACACATGGCTAGATTCTGTAAACATTTTACTGTCGATTTCCGATTTGGTGCAGAATGTTCAAAAGGGATATCTCTGGAACTATAAGAGCTGCAAAGGTGGAATTTCACCACACTGTGCACATTGATGTGGTCTACAACTGTGCCAAATTTCACATTCCTGTGAGCTGTCTTCATGTTGCAAATGTATTAAAATACTTCATTAAACTTTAAAGCTGTTTTTCTCAGAATCGGTTTTCAGAAAATGACTTGGTACACCTTCTCTTTATGAAACAATAACTTGGCGACCAATACAGCTAGACATTTGTGTTTGGTACCATTGGAAAGCCCATAAAGTTACCTTTCACATGGTACCTTTAACTCAAAAAGTGATTTTCCTACTTATTCCTGATTTTGCTGTGCTGGGTCACATACATATATATATATATATATATATATATATATATATAATAAACTGGTCAGAATAGATATAGTGTACGAGTTAATGACAACAAATAGATTGAGGTGTCACTGTTGAGATGTGTTTCTTCCCATAGGGGAAACTTACGGGCAGCGGGATCGAGGAGCAGCTTCCCACTGTGGCAATCGTGGCCCACTATGACGCATATGGAGTGGCACCAGTAAGGAGACTTTGTTTTATACTAGTTGGTGCACAAATTGTACGTCTTCATGTCTTATGCTGTTTTAACAACGTCTCATCAAATTCTTCTCTAAGAAATTCCCCTTGTTCGCTTGTCCGCGACAACTGGGTTTGCCGGCAGACACGTGAAATTGCTGCTACTTGTTGTCCGTGAATAGATAATCTTTATATAATGTATAATCTTTACTTAATTGTCTGCTGTCTTAAACATTTCACGTAATTATAGTAAATATCTTCAGTAAATGTTCTTCTGTTGGTAAACAAACACAAAACTGAACAAAAAAGATAATATTGGCAGTTCAACACAAGTGTGTGTCCTCTACTTGTATTCACAATATCATCTCCACGTCTCCACCTGTATAATTATGTTAGATCGTCATCATACTAGTGCATATAGGCTACACAAAGGTTAGGTTACAAAAGTTATTTAAATTAGCAGAAATAGATTTACTTACAGAGAAGTAGGTTTTGAAATTAATTTGTTAATGGGACAAGCCAATTGTTGCATAGACAAGTGAACTTTGTTTCTACTTGCTGGACATGTCAATAAAAATTATGCCGTTCTCATTTACCATGTACACAACTGCGCGTGAAATGTCTTCGTATTCAGATGCTGGCTAAAGGTGCTGATTCCAACGGCAGTGGTGTTGTGGCTTTGCTGGAGTTGGCGAGGCTCTTCTCAAAGTTGTACACAAACTCGAGAACACACGCAAAATATCCTTGCATCCAGTCTATTCAGATAGTACTCTGTACTTGGTGGAAACGCTAATATTTCAGTAAGATTGGCAGTTATAGTGTGTCAAAAATCTTCTTGTCAAATGCATTCTAACTAGTGACAAATCAATGTTATGTTTAGCTTTACAATCACAGGCCAGTCAAACACTGATCACGTTTAGATGTCATAGGTGTAAACAAAATTTGAAAAAAATACACTACAGCCAAACAGGTGAATAACTTTTATCCCCTACTACCTTATGTGTGTAAACTACACATGTATAATGCTTAGATTGTCCATCGTTTAAATTCCATTTATATCACGTGCCTCAACTCCATATAAACTTTGAATAATGATTTATCATTAATTAGGAAAGTAATGGTAAAATTGTATCATTTATTTGAATATATGAAACATTATATTGGCCATTGGTAATGAGACAAGCTGTTCGTGAGTAGTTATCAATACTTGTATTAGATGAAGAAACTATATATAAGACATTGTTACATTCTAACACACGCATGCACACAGACACACACATACACACACACACACACACACACACACACACACACACACACACACACACACACACACACACACACACACACACACACACACACACACACACACACACACACACTCCATTTGTTCTCCAATGTCCATGGGTGGTTACTATTAAGTGAGTCAGGTTGGCCTTAACCAGTCGTACATTCAACTTGCTCTTTCTGCTGTCTGCTGGGGGCAAGTTGAACTACATGGGCACGAAGAGGTGGATAGAAGATCAACTGGACAGCTCAGGTAAGCTATGATTTAAAGATCGCGATTCAATTTGATTTTTGCTCAACTAATTTTCTTAAAGCGGCCAGAATCCACCACAACAGGCCAGCTAGTTTGTGTGAATGTGTCGTTCAGTTTGGATGAATAAGTCATCTTTTTTTGACTGGGTCCTGCCAAAATTAGGTTATGATATCAAATTATTGACTGTGTTCTATGTAACATTGTTTACTCTGGCTACTTGGTCTAATGAAAAAGTTAGTTCAGTTATTGATTCTGTCACAACTGTGGAGTTGTGTTAATAAACTGGTCAATATATTTTTGAAACTATTCATGCGCTTGGCCTCTTGAGAACTTTTGTGGTAGAGAGAAGCCTATTAGAAGTTGTCTGTAGTTATTGTGGATAGAAGTGTGTTAAAGGTTGTCTCTGTGGTTGTTATAGAGAGCAGTCGTGTTGATGTTATCTCTGGTTGTTGTAGAGAGCAGCCATTTAAAAGTTGTCTCTGTGTATATAATAGAGAGTGGTAATTTATATGTTGTGTTTGTATTTAATGTAGAGGGAATCCGGTTACCAGTTGTTGTAGAGAGAAGTCATTTAAAATTTGTCTCTGGGTGTTGTAGAGAGCAGTCATTTAGAAGTTGTCTCTGTGTATTGTTGTAGAGAGAAGTCATTTAGAAGTTGTCTCTGGGTGTTGTAGAGAGCAGTCATTTAGAAGTTGTCTCTGTGTATTGTTGTAGAGAGAAGTCATTTAGAAGTTGTCTCTGGATGTTGTAGAGAGCAGTCATTTAGAAGTTGTCTCTGTGTATTGTTGTAGAGATCAGTCATTTAGAAGTTGTCTCTGGGTGTTGTAGAGAGCAGTCATTTAGAAGTTGTCTCTGTGTATTGTTGTAGAGAGAAGTCATTTAGAAGTTGTCGCTGTGTATTGTTGTAGAGAGAAGTCATTTAGAAGTTGTCTCTGTGTATTGTTGTAGAGATCAGTCATTTAGAAGTTGTCTCTGGGTGTTGTAGAGAGCAGTCATTTAGAAGTTGTCTCTGTGTATTGTTGTAGAGAGAAGTCATTTAGAAGTTGTCTCTGGGTGTTGTAGAGAGCAGTCATTTAGAAGTTGTCTCTGTGTATTGTTGTAGAGAGAAGTCATTTAGAAGTTGTCTCTGGATGTTGTAGAGAGCAGTCATTTAGAAGTTGTCTCTGTGTATTGTTGTAGAGATCAGTCATTTAGAAGTTGTCTCTGGGTGTTGTAGAGAGCAGTCATTTAGAAGTTGTCTCTGTGTATTGTTGTAGAGAGAAGTCATTTAGAAGTTGTCGCTGTGTATTGTTGTAGAGAGAAGTCATTTAGAAGTTGTCTCTGTGTATTGTTGTAGAGATCAGTCATTTAGAAGTTGTCTCTGTGTATTGTTGTAGAGAGAAGTCATTTAGAAGTTGTCGCTGTGTATTGTTGTAGAGATCAGTCATTTAGAAGTTGTCGCTGTGTATTGTTGTAGAGAGCAGTCTCCTCACAGATGTGTCCTATGTGATGTGCCTCGACTCTCTGGGAGCTGGAGAGAATCTCTATCTCCACGTGTCAAAGCCGCCCCGAGATGGCGTGGCAGGAGACGTCTTACTCGGGGTGAGTCTAGTAGTCCAGTGGCCATCTGTAAAGTATGTGGGCATTTATTGAGACCCCCAGTTGTCGTGTATCATAACAGTACAGTGTACCCATTAAAATGACTCTATTTTGATGGATAACTTATTACAGATAGTGGTAAAGTAGGAAAGGGTAAACGTGTATATTTATATTTTATTTCGCAATGCGATGCTATTTGGAATAAATTATCGTCCCCTGCACCGTCTGGAAATAATACACCGGTCTGGGGCTTGAATTGTCAGTGGAGCAATCAGCAGTCCTTGATGTCAATACTGCGGCAATGACACTAGCTACCTAGCCGCTGAGTCAATGCACAAGGTATTATGTCCACCCGATATCACACTAGTGAAACTGTAAGTTGTATTTCCGCAAGAATTAACTTTTAACGTAAACTGTCGCTTGCGATGCAGAACCTGAGAGAGGTGATGGGACAGTTCTACCCAGACGCCAAGTTTGAGATGGTCCACAAGAAGATCAACCTGGCAGATGAGTATCTGTCCTGGGAACACGAGCGCTTCAGTATACGCCGTCTGCCGGCCTTCACCCTGTCTCACCACAGCACGCACAAGGCACCTCTACGCAAGTCTGTTCTCGATGTCAGGTGAGCCACATATACACAAAGGCAAGTTCTTATGTAGCGCAGTATCCAGTCCTCAGGACCGTTCAAAGCTCTTTACACTTTACTTCCCTGACAGACCTGTTCACTCAGACACCATTTCGGCCTCTCTGGGAAGCATCCAGCCATATGCTAGAATTAATGCGTGAAGGCTGCTCGTACACATATCCACCACTGTCTATTGTCAGGTACTCATTTATACAGCTGAGTAAACTGGAACAATGTAGAGTGAGAAAAACTTGCCCAAGGTTTTAACACCGCAGCACAGGATTCGAACCCGGGTTCTCGTAGTCGAGAGTCCGAAGCTCTACCCCTGAGCCATTACGCTCTACAAATAGTTGCTCTATACATGACTGATTCAAGGTCTGTGTGATAAATCAACGTCACGCCAAGGGTCACTGCAGTTGGTGACATCAGTACCAGCTCATCTCTACCCCTGGCACGTCCCTTTCAAAAACTCCCCTTAACGTCAGCCAGTGAAATTGACCACGATTGCCATGTAATGTAATTTTGAGTGATTTCAGCCACACGCTGCTCGTGTTACAAGGACGTGAATGGGTCATATATTGGGATTCACACCAGTTATATATATATATATATTTTTTTTTTAATGTAATTATGTAGTCAATTGGTCAGACATGTACTTGACACCTTGTGTCACACATATGTTGCAGGGATTCTGTCGATAAAAATGTCCTTTCGAGGAATGTCAAGATCATTGCCGAGTCTCTGGCCAGGCACATCTTTAACCTGTCACATGACACAGACTTTGAAGTCTTTGCGGACAGTCTCGTAAGTTTTCCATTACATTTTCCATTACAATTACCACGGTAATTGAGTTTAATAAACTCTTGTGATTTAATTAATTAAGTTTAATTAAACTGCTGTGACAAATCTATTGTGATTCTTGACTCCATTTCCTATTGTGCTAATTTATTTTGCAACAAAGCTCATCCTTCAAACTACTCTATATAAGTTCAGATGAAGTAAGAAGATGGTTTCCTGTATTATTTATGCCCGACATTTGTTACGACATCAATTTAAAATCTTGTAACACACGTTGCATAAAGGATCCTGACAGGTTGGTTGTTGATGGCTTACAATTGCAGAAACCCTGTTTAATGTAGCAAGAAAATTGCCGAAAAACCCAGGATCCACTGCACTGTCACATGATCCACTAGACTATCACATGATCCCTTGTGTCTCGTAGAAAGTTGAGCCACAGACTATTGGCTCGTGGCTCGACTACATCTCGTCACAGCCGCGTCCTGCTCAGTCGCTTGGGAAGACAAGTCCTCTGGTGGCCACCTTGCAACAGGCGCTAGCAAAGCTACTGAAAGACGTACAGCTCCACATGGTGAAGGCTGATAAGAGGTGACGACTATCTTCTTTTTTGTGTTCGAAACAGGTTCATTGTAGCCATGGGTGGAAATACCAAATTGAACCCGTAACTTCAACAAGTAGTTTTAAAATCGTACTCATCCCCATGAAAAATCGCTAGTCTTATATTCGTGGTGAACATTGCTGAATTGTCTGTATACCTTAAACATAAATATGTTATAAACAAGTAAGTGACCATTTTTTTAATGCTCGCACAACATAATTATGACACAACATGTGTTGTTTAGTCAAACAAATGGAAAGTAGCTACTTGCCTGGGGAACTAGTGTTAGCCGAAGGTTACTCATCCCCATCCATTTCTACTTGCCGCAAGTAAGGGGGCAAGTGTTAAGTTAGACAACTATGAAGGTTAATGTGTGGCTACTGGCTAGTGTTTCACGTTTGGTGTATGTTTGTTGAACACTGAGATCACCGACACAAAGGTGCTACTTCAGACATTTTACATTAAGTCTGTTCATCTTTCAGGGACCCAGAGTTTGTGTTCTACTCCGGCCTGGAGTACGTAATGAATGCATACAAGTGAGTGACATTGACGAGTTATGAGTGAAGTGGTTTATCAGATTGGATGGATTAAATTATCAATGTTTTTAATTTTCTCACAGTCAGTTTATCTTATGTTCTATGATGTTTCAACTGATTTCAGAAAGCTACACAGTAGTAATTCTGCACATAAAATAAGGTGGAAAAATAAAAACACATTACTAATTAGAGATTATTTTTATCAGTGGTTGTATTTTTAACATCCATAAGTTCCTGCTGATAAACTATACTGAAGGAACACTAAAGAAAACAACTTTGGATTATATAACTTACAGAATTTCTACAAAATAATCATGTGCAACTACAATCAACAATATCATGCCAGTGTTTTGCTAGAGTTCATTCATAGATTCTGATGAATTCCCATATATAGTTCATATAATAATTGACTTGTACCCGTTAAACTATGTCGTTGAATCAGAGCTGAGTGAACACCTTTATATGCAAGAACAACTTACAATTCCATACCATGCAGACATAACATTTACCGACACAGCCGATGGGATGTTTGGTCCTGGTTGTCTGCGTCCCACAGCACATTGTGTGGATTCTGTCGAGACAAATGTTTAAATGACAAATGTTGCAGTGTGAAGCCGGCTGTGTTTGATCTCTTCCTGGCTCTGGGCATAGCTGCCTACCTGGGCATCATATACTTCCTGGTCCAGGTAGGAACCACATGTCACTAGATGGCCTGTCTACAACATAATACTGGCTTTATTTGTACTTCGATATCCAAATTAAAACTGTTCTGGAGTTATACTACTGATAAGCAACCATTGGAGGATAACGGTGAACCGAGGTTTACACTTAGAAATATGTGACATTCGTTATTCATAATTTAATTTTAAACTGATATATGTTTATCATCTATATGCTGTACAGAGCTGCTAAATCCAAGTGTACCAACGGAAAGTAACATATTGTTAATATTTTTATATTTTTAATAAAAATTTACTTGTTAGAAACTTTATATAATAGCCAAGTATCATTTATCCACATACTTTGGTTCCTAAGGTTTTTGGTAAGATAAATTAAACGTGTGGATTAGTGAGACACTATTATACGTGGTATCAATGTGGTTCCCACAGAAAATTTGTGGACTGTAAAACAACCTGATTATTGATAAATGATACATGACTACATATACATATCATTTTATGTATATGTATGTATGACTGCAAAACAGCCGAAGACCCAAAAAGCGTCATTTACAAAATGTATATATAATTTTATATATATATATATATATATATATATATATATATACAGTGATGTCTCATTTAGCTGGTCTTCAATAATCCGGTTGTTACGTAAGGAGTGGTGGTCGCGTGGTAGAGCACCGGACTGTCAATCGAGGGGACGTTGGTTCAATCCTACCTGCTGCCGTTTCGAAACTTAGGCAATTTCATTCATCTCGCATTGCCTGTGTCTTCCGGAAGATACACTAAAAGCCGGTGGTCCCTTCTGTCTGGTGTCTCTGCCATGGAAAGTAAACGATCCCACACGGGGGTAAATGGGAAACACTAATTCTAGAGGACAACTCTGAAAATCAAGCTTACCAATACTCTTATATCAAACAAGTGGCTAAAATAGAACGATGAGCTAACCATAAGAAGAAGTATATTATATATATTATACCATCTAGTGCACATAAATCGGTTCATTGGAGAATTCATGGTTCACTCTTATCATTAAGGTCTTTCTCTCTGCAGCACTTTGACTGGATGGTGACTGGACTGAGAGCAGCGACGACACTGATGAAGTCCAAAAGCCACTAGGTGGCTGTGATCTGCCTGATACTCACCAGGTGTCACTCACATCTCATTTAAGGATTTCTGTCTGTGGCGTGTACCTAACTATAGCAAACGTGTAGATGTAAGCATCTGGTCCCGTGGCAGTTATCATGTTACATATGTGTGCCGCCTGACAGCAAGTATGTCTTGTGGCCAGTGTGTCAATTTTAGATTGTTCCGTATTGAGGATCAGTAATCATTTTAGTCAGTGACATTTTGTATAAAGTTGTGGGGTGGGCGTTGTCGTTTAACGGTGTCACGCTTACATTTTTCCGGTCGATAAAAACGTTCCGGTTGACGTTTCTGCGCATGCACAATAAATGTAAAATCACCAATGTCCAGCAAAACAACAAAGCATTTTCGGTATAAATGCCACGAGCTGCTCGTTAAGTTTCCTGTGATGATTACTGTGAAGAGTTTCTTAAAATGTCGTTCAATGCAATAAAAAATTTTTTTTTTTTTAAATCACTCACGGATTATGGCGCACTACTGTCACGTGATTTACACTTGCTATCAAACTATGCTTCAAAACCTGTTTGCCTTGTGTTAATTTGTGACAAATTACTTTGCTGAGAGGTTATATACATCCTAACGAACAGCCCGTAATATTTATACCCTAAATACTTTGTCTTGTCGCTGCACATTGATAATTTTACATATATCGTGCATGCGCAGAAACGTCAACCGGAACGTTTCTAACGCCGGAAAAATGTAAGCGCTACAACGGCATTATGGCAAGAAAGAAGACGTTCTGGCTAATGTTCACCTGAATTTCTTACACTGATATTGTCGTAAAGGCCACTGTGGAAGAATAATACTCTTAATGGACATATGAAGACATCTGTGACTAGAAACCTTGCATGAGAGAGTATCAAAATGTTGATGGTTCCATCTATCATACTGATATTGTATTAACTCATAAAGACCACACAAGAAATAGAAATTGATTGGGGTTGGTTCATCAGCAATCATTATTTGTAGTAGTCTTAAATTAAGTTAAATTAATCAACCATAGTATTGTCTTATGTTAGTTTCTAAAGGCTATTCAGACGATGTTTACAAACATGACTTGTCCTGGTCCGACAAGTTGTAAAAACATGTTGCATCGTCTGTATTTAGATTTTGCTCATCTTATTACTGACATACACGTTGTCAGAATGCAAAACTGTTTACAGTTTTTCCATTACACAAACCTGCTCCTTCTTTGAATGTTGGCTAGCAAGTTGTGACACTATGTAAATTCATACATGCATTTATATTTCACTTCATTTTATATGTAGTTGGTAAGAAAAACAATCTCTACAACAGGTGAATAAATGCTTCAGTAACCTGGTAAACTTGTTATGAATGTCATTGCAAACTTACGATTTCTGCTTCAGTTATAAAAACACTGTTTTAATCTTAAGTTGTTTAGCACATTTACAAGGATATAGAGAAACTGATAGCAAATTGAAATGACATCTCATGTGGTAAACGCTTGTCGGCATGACTAGAAAGTTTATGTAGCAAAATTAATCGTTGATTTAAATCTCCCAAATTGTGCATAAAAACATTAATGAAAATATTTTTTTGTTTCTGATACAGCTGTCAATTGAGGCATACATCAGCTGCCATTCACAGAAACATTGATGAACTCTGATAACTAACATTGTTCTTTGTCAATAGAATAACTGTCCACAAATCTTGTATAGTGTGCTACAAACGTACCAGTTCTAAATTTCTATGTAGAAAATGTAATTGCGTTTAATCCATTAACATTACCACTTCCAGCTTTTTAGTTTTTTTATACTTGCGACAAAAATATTTTGTAATTCAACTAGACTTTGGCAAACATTTGTCTACAAATTATGAGGAAAGCATCATTGTAGAAATGTATATTTTAAGTAAATTTCATGTGTAAATTGGTGACCGTGATTAATTAAGTTTTTTGAAATTATCGGCCAGATTTGGCCATTGCAGCGTGTTAATTATGTTTACCTTCCGAGTGATTTCCTCAGTCATTGTGTCTACCTGTGAAGTATGGCTAATTTAAGTGATTTATACGTTTGTTGTTGAATACTGTCGTTTTTACTGGCAATAAAAGGGTGTGGCTAATCACTGATTGATAACAGCTGTATTGAATGTTTGCTCAGACTTAGACATCTTGTGAACTGTTGTTTCCCTGGCGGTAACAATGATATATGCGTTATGGAATATGCAACATTTGATTCAAATAAAAAATCGACAGGGCAGAATTGGCAGCTGGTGTTTATTAATTGTCGCATTGTCACATTGTGTGTTGTATTATCGAAACGCATGCGCACTAGCAAGCACCACAAACTTCTGCGTTAGCTGTCAAGTTTTGCCTGTTTGGAGCAAACTAAATAAGACGATCTTTAGGCGTAAGATTAAACCTTTTATCCACTTGTAATTATTATTATATTAGGAGCCTCCAGGTATGACGTAATTGGCATGATTCTGCAAATAAATAAAGTGAAACAACTTGAGTAATGGCGCGTTTCATCGAGTCGGAGAAACACTTGTTACAATATCAGAAACATACAAATACAGGAATCTCCAACACACGCATGTGTGACGTCATAAGGCGCTTTGTTTACTTGGTACCGTACGTTGCCACGTAAACCGTAACGTACGCAAACACGTCTTGCTTCGAGTTGTACGGTAATTGCACTGGGCAGCATTTTAACACGGACGCTCTCAGAATGCAACGAAAACGAGGCACTTTGCTGGTTTACATAGCATTTACAGTTTTGTGTGACTTGTATTTCGGCTACAAGATATGCAAAGAAACAAGAACTTGTGAAATGTGCAGAACGTCACGTGTTGTCTACGTCACAATAAACGTTATGCGATAGAAATGTTGATGGCAGTAATGGGTAATATATTGACGCTTTAAAATTTTAATTAGGACCAAAACGTTTGAGGTAAGAATGGTGGGGACAAACGTTGATTTTGCAGTCAGTTTTCTAGGCAACAGGTCACGTGATCGATACACAAAATGTTGCATGCGATGACGACGGAAGTATTGTTTACGTTATCATCACGTGTCAAGCGTCGCCTACAGTTGCACGGTTTGCCGGTGTCGTGATCCCAGATTCGGCCGAATATGGGACCGCAACGGTTGCGGGCCAGGATTTTCCGTTGTTATTAACATAGTTTCAGTTAGTAATACACCAAGAATTCCAATACGATTGTTATTAGCAAGTTATAAATAAAAATGCATGCGCGCTAAGCGTTTTGAGGAAACGCGGTCCGGGCGTGATGTATGTCACCAATGCTACGTCAGAGGTATGCGTTTAGCCAAAACTGGGACCGGCCGAACCTGGGACCATCACACTGGTAGGTATGAGATTAAAGCATTTGCATTTACTACATAAAATAGCGCTGATTTTAATTAAGTTAACGTTTATGCTGAACTTATTACTTCCTTGCGAAGACTGGAACTCTGGCAATTGAACATGTGTTACGTGAATCCAAAAATACGCTGTCTTAGTATCGCATTGAATGAGAGAGGAAGCTAGTCACGATATGGCACATATAAGAAACGATATTTTTAAAGTACCAGAATCCGATATCCCCATCCATTGGATATGGCCTGCAAAATAGTTCGTTTCGCACAGAGTTTCTTGTATCGCCGTGACATGTGCCCTTCTTTTTAGTAGGGTGTTAGAATAAGAGCACAATATATTATTTTGGTAATTATGTGATTGCTTAGTTGTGAATTTGTGATAAATAAAGGGCTACAAACGACTCTGCAAATACGAAACTAAATATAGCTGCCTACAATCGGCTGTGATCTGTCAACGCCACTGCGTGACCCGATTTGTGGGATATTAAGAAACCGAGCCTTTTGGGTTTTCATCACCAAAAGCGAACACTTCCTTAGCAATTAATTAACCTGCTTTTTTAATTGGTACCCTAAAATGCAATCGCCACATCGGGCAAACTTAAATCATATACCCCTGTAGAATCATGACAATAGACTATGCATTTGCAAAAGTGCAATACTCTTTCCTGATCAGTTGGAGAAAGACCCACAGGGATATCGGATTCAGGGCTTTAATTTCCCGTCAGAGCTACAGCGCGTCGACGTCGTTGTGTGCGAGTTCGTTAGGGACGGGTTTGTTCAATTGTACATAGATCTGTCAACACAACTGTACATTCAGCATACGACACGACAACGAGCTGGCCGTGTCTGACGCATGGGCACGGCACGAGTATCAGATGCATAACACGAAGGCTGGGAGGCGATCGTGGAGATGTCTGTTTCTCCATGAGAACAAATTCTGACACGAGATGTTGCACGCACGAACGCACGCACGCACGCACGCACGCACGTATATACGTGTTTGTAGTTATGCCTCAACGCCTGCGCGTCCGTTCTTTCACAGGACAGAACTATTTCGTTGCCACGACATGCTTACTATGGACACGGACACAAACAACGACGAGCTGGCGTGTCGACAAACACCTTCCATGCAGTATCCACTCATTTCGGACGGTCGGCTGGTTTCATGACGACGAAAGCGACGATCCTTTTGCCACATTCGCGAGGCTACAAAGCAGTATACCTTCTTTACAACGATCACACTCACACAGGCAGTATCCACGGCGAAACGCCCGATCACATCAACATCAAATCGCGCCCGGACACCATGCATAGAGCGTTCTTCTCCGTCACGCGACCACGCACGTTCAGCTGTACTCCCACGTAATCGGATTGCGACGCGCTGGCGGCGCGCTGGCGCAGCGCCTCATGGGATATCCCGTGATGCCAAGCGGACTCCTAACCGAGCGCGTCATGTCGCACTGAGGCTCGCTTCCTGTCCGTTCCTTCAGGTTGATCTTCTCCACGGTCAGGTTCTCCGATACCCAGTCGGGGTGGATGGTGAACGACTTACGCGGAGAGTTGGTCGATGAGAAGCAGGTACTCTCGCACTGGTAGCGGCTAGGACCACGGTCCTTCTCACCGATCTTGTCCATGGGGAAGGGCCAAGCCACCGACGTCGTCTGCATCCAGCGGCTTCCGGTCGGTCTGCAACAGACACCGGAAGTACACAATAGTATTAATAACAATACTCTGATCACCCGCTCTTTACATATTTTCATGTTTTTCCGTCTCGAAGAAGATATTGTTCCATAAAAGCAAAACGGCTCGTTACAGCAGGAGTTTTGTGTCTGTTGTAATTAGAATGTTAAACAAGTGATATCGATGCCAACGGATTTGCTTTTTGTGTGGTTACATATTGAATTTAATTTGTATTTTGTGGCAATCTTTTTTTCTTACATATTTTTAGATGCGATCATGAGCTGTACAATGAATATCCTTTTAAGGACATTAGACTGAATTGAACTGAACTGAGTTGGATTCAATAAAATATAACCAATGCATTAACACATCATAGAATATCAACACACTGATTTTGTTCTGTAAATATTATGGCAAGTTAGTGTACTAAACAGGGGGTGGATACTAAAAATGCGGTCTCATAACACCGTGATGAGATCATTCTGCGTAATTCCTGCTCGCTTTAACTGATATAACATTATGCAAACGTTTTCCTAGAGTGGGCGTCGCAACAATTTTTTTTGTTAAAGTCTGAAAGTAAAGATGTGTTCTTATGCGATATTGTTACGCAGAATCAATCTGCATGACTGACCAACGCTACACTTTACTCCCTGGCAGACATGTTCAATCGAACACAGTCTCAACTTCTCTGAGTAGGAAGCATCCAGCCATGCTGCAATTAAGGCCCGAGGATTATTTCTACACACATATCCACCACTGTCTGTGGCTAGGTAGTCATGGAGACGTCTGAGTGAACTGGAGCAATGTAGAGTGAACGAACTTATCGACGTTATTAACTTTAACAGGACAACGTCCGAACGTCAGCAGCTCGGAGCCGGTGTAACCAGGGGGGGCTTGACAAGGTATGTCTTTAATTACCTCACGCACACACACACACACACACACACACACACACACACACACACACACACACACACACACACACACACACACACACACACACACACAACACACACACACACACACACACACAACACACACACAACACACACACACACACACACACACACACACACACACACACGCACGCACGCACACGCACACACACGCACGCACAAGGCAGCTGTATTTATTACTACTGAGGGGAGTTGGGCGGTTCGTGGTTTCGGGGTCGACTTGTCTAACCTGGTGTAGACAGGGAATCTCCTTAAAAGGAACAACTTTGAAATCTCCGTTATGACATGAACTATGCTATGTGCCTATCGGTCTTAAATAAAACACACCGGACACGGAACACACTCATATGTGCCTTTGTGATTCGGGTCCAATGATATTAGAAGGCATTCTGCGAGACTGTCCTATACACACGAAAACGACAGGAAGAAAACAGGATAAACAGAAACACAAGTAAAGGGACGTATCTTAGCCAGCGAACTCCGTACGTACGAGAAACCGGAGCCCCAAGCTGTCTGATATACCGACGAAGGAACAACAGTTTGACAAAGCCATAACGCGTTCCATATAGCGAACATTCATCGACTCTATGCACGACTTATACTTGGCGTTGTAAAACTACATTTGCATTCCTATCACAGCAGCGTGTCTGATTGTAATTATCTGGCGAGGCAGCTGGCTACGGTCCGTGGCCCAGTTCGCTGGACGCTCGAAGGGACCGATGATGGCGTTAATATCAATCGAGCAAGTGTGGAGATGCGGGTAGTACCGGATGACTTGCTGTGGGGCATGTCAGGACAGGACCGCCGGGAATAGGCTTTGCGCGACGAGAATATATCAAAGTATCGACAAGCGGCGGTGTAGTAAAATTACATATTTATATGTTTACCATCGACGTGGAGAGCAATGGCGAAGTGGCTAGAGTATTAAACTATCAAATGCGAAGACAAGGGGTCGAGCCGACGAATGTAGACATAATATATGGGCTCTATTTAGTCGTACTCTGCCAATCTTGTTCGTTCTCCGTTGCTCTAGGTCACACAGCTGGAAATATGAATGAATACCTGGCTATAGAACGTTGTAGATATATGTGCACGTATACGCATCGCGCATTACTCGCAACATGGCTGAGTATCTTCAAGATATATATATATATATATATATATATATATATATATATATATATGGTGTGTGTGTGTGTGTGTGTGTGTGTGTGTGTGTGTGTTGTGTTGTGTGTTGTGTGTGTGTGTGTGTGTGTGTGTTGTGTTTGTGTGTTGTGTGTTATGTATATATATATATGTGTGTGTGTGTGTGTGTGTGTGGTGTGTGTGGTGTGGTGTGTGTGTGAAATTTAATAGATCGGTCAGGAGTAAGTGTAAAGCTTTGTTCAGTTTTAAGGGTTGGACGCTGCGCGGGTGGGGGGGGAAGCGTAGCATTTCGACAACTGGTTTTAATGCTAAAACATTAGCATAGTTTTATAGGAAATATTATCCAGTAGGATATTCTTGGGGAGGAATTGTTTTTGCGAATAGTTTAATCCTGATTGAATGACCACATGTCACAAATATATTTCTGATAATTAGACATGCGAGCGGAACGGTGCCAAACGATTTCTATATCGCTTGTGCTTGGATTTGGTAATAGCTAGTGGCCAGCTCCTGTCGCGTCAAACACAGAATATAGCAGGCACTGTGGCAGATGCAAGGAATATGGCATCAAGACTATGCCATATTACTACCACCTTCTCGCGAGAATCTCGGACTGCGTATAACTGTTGCAATTACAAAAATAGCTGTGGATATATCTAGCACTGTCGTTGGTACATGATAGGCCTAACACAGAGGGCTGCATCTTACGCTTTATTCTTCGCCCATTACCAGGCATGTTCATCTAAACACCATCTACACTCTTGTGGAACCATTCAGGTTACACTGAGCTTAAACTATCCCCACGTAAACCCATACACAAACACTGTTGGTAACCAGATACCCACTGATATGCAGACAGAACTTGAAGCAACGTGAACTGTGAATCCAGTATTTATGTAACCAAGCTTCATAACAGAAGTTAAGATTAAAAGTTGTAATTGTTTGATTGAGCAGCCGACGTTCTAACAGCTGTTCTCCAGCGCTCCCCTGTGACTACTAAGTGTCTGGTGCGCGGAGGAAGGCTTGGATGCGGTGGTTGTACTACACGAAGTTACATTGCGCGCCAGTTCAACGATTCAGCCGCCGTACCTAATGCAATTGGCCATCTGCAAGCAATATGGCCGCCATACAGCTTGCGACAATATAATTAGCTGTCCCGGCCGAGGCGTCTAATCTATTGATCTGTCTACCTGACCGGCCCGTGTAATGTAGTGGTTTGTCTACCTTCAGTAGGCACGTTGTCACGTTGTCACGTTGTCACGTTGCATTGTTCGACTACGTCCTACACGGTAACGTGGGTATTGGCGGTGTCGACGTGGAACAACATTAGTGTATAATGTATAATATATATATATATATATATATATATATATATATATATATATATATATATATATATAACTACCAACACAACACACACACACACACGCACACACACACACACACACACACACGACGCACGACCACGACCACACACACACACACACACACACACACACACACACACACACACTGGGGGATGACGAATGGTAGGTGTGAGGTTGAATTGATGGGTCGAACTACTCCTAAAATATTACACCGACAGGAAATCTGATGTTGTCCCCTCTTCAACAGAGGAGAGGTGATCACCTAGATGACCCAACACGTGACCACAGCATCAGCAGTGGTTCCCCTCTAACATTTCCACCGGAAAGACCGCCTCCGTCCCGTACATCCCCACCGTCGACTCCCTACCTTGGCTCGCGGGCAGCGTTGGCCATGCCCACCTGCCCGATGGCGTCCACGCGCGAGGCAGCCACGTGAAATCCGCCTGCCGTACGCGGACGAATCCGACGGGTCATCACCAGCATGAGCGGCCCCTCCTCCGGCAGCGGTGGACCGACGACGGCCCTCACACACCGGCGATCACGCGCTAGTGGGTTGCACTCGCTCTGTGACACGGCGGGCTTCGGTCTGTCGGCGTCGTCCCCACCCCCATCGCTGCCCGCATCTCCTCTCCGGGACACGGAAGCCACCGACTTGATATACCGCCGGAGCAGGCCGGATGGCTGGGGCTTCTCGCGCCGGCGAAACTCGCGGTAGGAGCGCAGCGCTTTCGCCATGATGTACGCGTGCTCACTGTCGACATCTGAAACAACGGAACGAATACGACATGGATACATGGATACATACACACCGTGTAGAGTAGCCGAACTTTGCAGGACGACGTTGTGCGAAGGGACGATAATGTGTGAGCTGCACTCGACGCCTGTATCTGGCTATTCGAGACGTTTCTGTGCCGGTCGCGAGCGCCGGCCGATCGGCATTGATTATTATAATGAAGGCGGCGTCGACCGACGAAGACCGTGAATGAGGCGATGAATCACCGGGGACGGCGCCCCGTCGTCGCCGCTCAATGTCTCCCGTCTGGTGCATCATTCGCCCGCGTCGATGTGTTTAAACGAACACAGCAGTCGAGTGACGACTACGCGTGATGATGGTACATATGTGAGTCAGGCTGTGTTGGATGTAGTCGAGATGAGTCTACGGGCAAATACAGCGACACCACGACCGTGTGCGTGTGCGTGTGCGTGTGCGTGTGCGTGTGCGTGTGCGTGTGCGTGTG
>JAODUO010000586.1:500000-504158 GCA_025642075.2 Ridgeia piscesae
AGAAACCATAAGACGTGCTTCATCACTACGATTTCTTAGTTAGGGTAGGTTGGAAACAACGAACCATTTTCATGTTTTTAGGGATAAATCAAGCAACAAAAATACTAAACGCTAAGATTACACCCTTGTGTAAATGTGCATAGGCCTTATCCTCCAAGAAGGTCGTGTAATGTACGAGACTGTAATCTTATTTATTTAAATTAAAACAAATCAGTAGACTGATGTAAAGTGGTTCGAGGGCCCAGAACTGATCGCGATTTTGCAGCAGTTGGTCGTCTTTGATTATTCAAGTGGCTTTGAAGTTGTAAGTCGTAAGACTTCTTAAAATAAATTGAAAAACAGTTTGAGGAGTATCAATAATGTAACAGGTGGTCCAAATCTCCCTATGACCACGGATGTAAACTTTCCTCAAGTACAGAAAATATAAATGGGCAGTTCGTTGTAGTTGAATAGATAATTCTATTGAAAGCCGTGGGAACCATAGCCAGCCGTGCTGCCGTCAGTCGGTAAACCGATTATAAGCGTGGGCGGCATTGAAAATATGACTCAATTCTGATTGAACTTATTGTAATCTTTTCGGTTGAATTGAGGAGTTTGCCTAACGCTGACAGACATATCGTTGCTAGTACAATACTCGTGGGATTATGTCAACGATTAATTCTGGAGCATAGCGTTAGCGAGACGCCACAGCTGGAGCCGTAGACGCTGGCCTCAGTGTCGTGTCTACCGGGACACATTGACTCATTTGTTTGATTACGAGATAATGTGATATTATATGCAATAAACCGCTAAGTGTTATCTATGAAAGTATACAGTGGGCGTTGGAGATAAGAACTATTGCCGTAAGGGATAATGGTTAAAAGGAACCGCTTTTAATTCTCATTCTGACATGAATCTATGATATAGTTAGTGATGTTTACCTGGCATCGGCTATAGTGGAATCGTTTGATTAAGTGGGATTTATTAAACCGTTTGACAAAGTCTTAACATTTTAATTGTAGCGAGCGTCTCTTGAACATGCTTTGGTTATTCGTTTAATGAAATGAATGGATTAACGTGAACGTCAAACATCGAACGGCACGTAGATTGCATGGCCTCTTACACACATTATTATTAAGCGCATACAACCTTTGAGTTTTGTAACGATGTGGTTTAGTGTGCCAACGATGATTTTCATACATTTTTTTCGTTTTAAGCCACAGCGCTCTACCTTCATGACGTTTTCTTTACAGTGTCTAATTAGTTCCCCTACTACAATAAACGTATTGCTATACACGAGGCAGTTAAACATTTCGAGTATTTATTTTAATCAATGACGCTTTAAACAAATATGTATGTGATAATAATATTTGCCACAAGATGCATTCATGTGCAAACGTTTAAATTTTACCTATGTGATGCATATAATGCTTGACACTTTGGATGCAAGTAAACTTAGGTTGTTTGTCTAAAATGCAAGCCGTTTTTTTTAAATAAATACAATGTCCCATAGTTTAAAAGCTTGTCGCAAAAACGACCAATGCTCACAATCTTAGAATTCGTTTTAAACAATTGCTCTTTAATTCGACGTTATATTTTATTCTACCGCGAGGAGGGATTCATGACATATTTATGGGTTGGTTTTGTTGTGTACGAGACAATCAAATCGTCCTACTACATCAACTGAGCCATAGGAATTGGCCAGAAATGCAGACATCAATGCTAGTCGAACTGTAAATGCATAATTTCGGATACCATTATGTCATACTTTGGATCATTCAATGGGCCTGCTGCAAGAAACTCATTTTAAATTAACAGTAATTTTATTTACCAAAATGATTCTCTGTTTTTATATTAATATTACGTAAACTCTAGGACAACTGCCTGCTTTTCGTGTAGATAATTTTGCACCACGTTCGCAAGGCGTACCTTAACGTTTTTATCAGACTTGTATGACATCACTCGGAACTGTGACGTAGTATCAGCAAGCCCGCGGTGATTCTTGAATACCACTCGGACATTGCCGCCAGGCGGCGTCATCGTCCGCCGTTGTTTGAAGCATGACATAGTTGGAGACGTGATGAATACTGGTGCAAACATTGGTCATAATTAACGGAATATGCCGATTTGCAATGAAACGGATCAAAACATTACAAATAGTATCACTGTTCTAAATTAATTTCCCAATAGTTAATCAATACAATGCAAACAAACCGTTACAGAAGTTGCTATAAGCCATTTGTTTAATGATAAAAACTGGTGTCTCATACATAGATCTGGCGACTATGAATAGTCTCGTACTTTGTAAGATGGCGGTCGCACTGGGGTCAGTTTAGTTGTAAAACGTTTGACATCGACAACAACGTTCACCCACTAGGCTCTATACGACACGACACGACACGACACGACACGACACGATTCGACAGGACAATATATGTCAAGTCAACGACCGCAGCTGAGTTGGTTCCACAGCATACGAACTTTCAAACATGACATAAAGGTTTTCCGAAACGCCATATGCCTATAGCTCTATCTCCGTTCGCCTGACTACAATAAGTACGGGTGCTACTGTATCGACATTCACAAGTTTCCAATACATGACCAATTATAGCTACTACAAAAAGAACGTACACGCTACGTTACCTGCCTGGTGTTTGTGTCGACAATTGAATAAAAGAGACTCCGTTATTATATAATAATTGGTGAAACCTGTCACGTTCACGCCAGTTCGCCAACTGACGCGAACGTTTCAACTGTCAATAATGTTCTCCTAGCAGCTCGCATACGACAGTATACACAGTTATTACAGTCAACAATCGCGTCTGGTTTTTATTACCCAACCGCGCATGTATGTCTAGTGGCGATGTCGTAATTCTTAGGCGCTTCACGGCCGCTAGACTAGAACGAACGAGAGAAAAGATTGAGAGTCGCTGACGCGTGGCGACATTCATTTCATGCTTAGGTCTTGTCTGAGATATTCAACAACTGTCGGCGAGCTCGCGTGTACATGCTGCCGTAGTGAATGCGTATTAATCAGTTATACTTGATGTAGTTAGGCCAAGAAAAGTTACGCGTTTCTGGTCATGTAAAATATGTAACATGTAGCCGATCTTCGGTATTTTTAGCAAACGAAATTGTGAACGCCAAGTTATAAAAAAAAACAATTCGAAAAAACATTATACTAAAACATGTCATACCAACAATTAACGGAAATGACAACATTTCGTTTTTCCTTTCATGACATTTATGTATTTTGTTTGTTTTCTGTACATATTTTTATAACGTAATTTCGTTATCAAAAGCATAACACTGTATAAACACAACTTTTTTTAATTCAAAACATCATCCACACAAGCCAGAGCTAATGGCTGTGCAAACAAGCCTGGCAAATCACGTACGAGAAATACTTGATTCAATCGAGTTGAAGTACTTTATTGACTTTGCCAATCGTGACGCTTCACCAGTGAGAACAGCGCTAATACCCGCATCAATTTGAAAGCGGGTACATAATTTTGGGGAATTCCAGTATAACGACCTGCCACCATCACAATCGCACGCGCAGCTGAAATGCTTTATGTGGTCGAATATTTGTTTATATATTCCAAACATTGCACGTGACACGAGCGGCGTGTGGCAGTCACGTGCTATCACATGACGAGTATATGGTGGAACCAATTGTGTCCACGACCAAGCGTCAAACACCATAAGGGGGATGATGATGGTGTCTACGTCAACTATATCTCACTGATGGAGGGATATTCTACGTCAGAAAACTTCATGTGAAAACAAAGGTACAAAATATTGAAGGATATTATGTGTGCAATTTCATCTCCGTTGGTGGATCTGTGCGACTATTGCAGATTAACGAGGAAATGTCAAAACGATTCGCAACGACTGCCCTATTGACAATACCCAAATATTCATATATTATAATAAATACATTGCGATGAATGTGGCCTATCATTTTGGATCTCTACAGATGTTACTGATTGTTATACATGAAGCCCAAAGAGACGACTAAGTTGTCATATCGGAGATATGCACTGCTCATTATTTAAGAAGGCAATATCTGTCAGTCGAACTTTAAGAAAGGCTTAACACATATTATATTGAATGGTTCTATCACCAATTTCAAAAATATGCTCCTTTTTTAACAAATAAGACAAGACTCTGACATCG
>JAODUO010000587.1:0-32500 GCA_025642075.2 Ridgeia piscesae
CACACAATCACACACACACACACACTGTGAGATCATTTATAACTTACGCTTTGTGATGTCCAATCCTGACAAGTTATGCCTGACCTCGTTTTGTTCAAATTACCACGATAAAGGCGACCGCCAGAGTCTAGCAGGCAGTCCAGCTCTTTGCCTAAACATCATCCATTACCAACTATAATAATAGCAGTATTGAGGTATTATACATGAATAGCATAATAGTCGTACGCGTAGCGTATCACGGCGTACGATATCATTCTATATGTTTTGATATGCTTACGTAAATGAAGTGCTTTCAGAGCAGGAAAACGGTTGTGTTCCACGAAAGAAACCATATCATAGAAGGTGTAGTAATAATAATAATCAGAAGAAGAAGAACATTTATAAAGCGCCATAAATCTGGAAATATCCATTCGGAGGCGCTGTACATGAGTATGTATACATGATACTTGTAATATTAAGTTTCCTAAGGTAAATAAAATACATAAAATATTTATAAAAAGTAATAGTAATAAACAATAAAATAAATAAATTAGCTAAAGATAATTATTAAAATAAATGGTATATTGATAATAAAATAATGAGTATGACATTATGTAAAATTGATGTAAAACATTTACAAGATAATAAATAGGTAAAATAAAAATTAAATAAACTGACAGGTGTCTATACTTCATACACAGCCCGGTCTTTTAAAAGTCACGATGCAACAGGTTTTCTTTATCTCGGCAGGGGGAGAGTTCCACAGTCGTGGACCTGCTACTGAAAACATTCTATCACCGTATCGGCTGCGAGATGGCGGCACGTAGAAGTAAGTCATTGTTTGCGGTGGAGCGCAATACTCTCGTAGCTCTTTGTTCAAGAGAGCTCTTAGTACGTGTTGGTTACTCGTTTGTGTGAAAGACACCTTAGCTGGCGCTACCCCTGACATCATTGCATTTCTAGAGCGCTCTAATTGTTACTACAATTATGTTAACATTCTTTGGTATGAACGGTTACACGTGTTCGCCATTCATGTTTACTAGTCCTGGCTCTGCCATATAGGCCCGTAAAAATGTTGAGGAAAACGCAGTTTTTCTTTTGATTTGTTTTCTACACACCTTATATTTCAACACTTCGGTTACACGGGAGTAGTATAGTATGTGCTTATCGTGATATGGTGGAGCGGTGGAAGGTCACGTGACAAGGTCGCGTGGCGAGGTCAAAGTGTCGCCCCTAGCGGATCATTGATGAACTTGTGGCACCCCTTGTGGACATGTCACGAATTAGTACGGTCCAAATCCGTGCGTTTAATTTTTTAATTATGTTAAAAGGGGTTAGAGGTCATGTAGTTCCCCCCTGGTTGATATGTGGTGCACTACAAACTAGGCCAAAGAACAATTGTAACCATCTGACGGATATGTCTTCAGCTACCTTCCTCCCCTGCAGTTGAATTAGCCCAGCTATATAAGACAGATAGCCAGGTGGCCTACACGAGGAACGTGAAGAAAGTGACCGAAGTGGCCTACGTGCCGAACGTGATGGTATCAAGTTTTCAAAACCATTTTTTGATCAGTTAACCCCAGCAGTAAATAAAAACAATGTAATACATTGTATCTGTGACGTAGTGTCCCTAGCTTGACAAGTCTGGGCACGTCTATTCATATGGTGGTATCAATTCATGTCCAGTATGTAGGTCACACAGGTCTTCCACCAATACAAAATTGTAGTTCACGCGTCGCTACCTCGTCCAGTATGTAGGTCACATTGATCACGTTCTCCACGTACGGAACTTACGAATGTCGTGTGTGCGCATGCGTGTGCATGTGCGCGTTCGTGTGCGCGTCCGCGTGTGTCCCTGTGTGTCCATGTGTGTCCGTATGTGTCCGTATGTGTTCGCGTGTGTCCGTGTGTGTCCATATGTGTTCGCCTGTGTCCGCGTATGACCGTGTGTATTCGCGTGTGTCCGCGTGTGTCCGCGTGTGTCCGCGTGTGTCCGCGTGTGTCCGCGTGTGTCCGCGTATGACCGTGTGTATCCCCGTATGACCGTGTGTGTCCGTGTGTGTTCGCGTATATCCGCGTGTGTCCGCTTGTGTCCGCGCGTGTGTGCGTGTATGGGTGTGTGTGTGCGCGCGTGTGTCTGCGTGCGCGTGTGTCCGCATGCGCGTGTATGCGTATGTGTGTTTGCGCGTGTGCGTGTACGAGTGTGTATGTGCGTGTGTGTGTGTGTGGGTGTGTACGCGTGCACGTATACGTTTGTGCGTGCGCGCGAGTGTGCGCGTTTGCGCGAGTGAGTGTGCAAGTGGGTGTGCGTGAGCGTCTGTGTTTGTGCGCGCGTATACGTGTGCGCGTGTGCGAGTGTGTGTGCGAGTGTGTGTGCGTGAACGTGTGCGTGAGCGTGTCCGTGTGCGTGCGTGTCTTTGTGTGTGTGTGCGCGCGCGCCTGTGCGCGTGCGCGTGTGCAAGGTGGTGCGCATGTGTGTGCGTGTGCATGGCGACATGTTAAACGTATGATACTCGCCGCTTTGGAAAGTGACCTGTAAATACATATGTTGTGTTCTGTTTTAACAAAAATGTGCAACCCTTATTCAATGATTGTTTTCTATCTCAGTACAAGTACAATAATAAATACCGTCCACCCTTGTCCCATTGGTCAGTTGGTTAAAATACGGACACGAGGTTAGTTCACCCGTTTACCAGTATCGTCGCCGGACCGACAGGTTGTGGTAAGACAACCTTTGTTGTGTCTTTGTTACGTCACTCTCATACACAGGTAAACTTATCACCTTAAAAGATCACGTGGTATTATGGAGAATGGCAGCCATTGTATTCCACCCTCTCTACCATACATCCAATCTTAGAATGTGTCGAGGGTCTTCTCGATTTGTCGTCTTTCGATTATAAGAATAGAAACTTGGTGGTCATCGACGATCTCATGTCGGAAACGGATGAGAGGGTGACCAAACTGTTCACGAAGAAGAGTCACCATTGCAACACGTCGGTTATAAATTTGGTGCAAAAAGTATTTCCAAAAGGGAAAGAGAGTCGCACCATTAGCATAAACGCGCAATACATGGTTCTCTTCAAGAATCCTCGAGACAACACACAAGTAGTCAATTTAGCGAAACAGATGTATCCGGGTCGTGTAAAATACATGCATGATGCATTCAGAGACGCAACGTCCGTACCTCACGGCTACCTACACGGCGACTTGAAACAGTCCACACCGGAACACTTGCGCCTGCGCAGTAATATCCTACCTGACTCGAGAACGTACCAGTATGCTTACATACCCTAGATATAAATAGAAACGCATAGTAGTTACATCCATCATTCGATATGTCGGACCGACTGAAGAGAAACGCATTGTGCCCTTGTCTCCTTGCTAAGAGTGACCCTGCATTAGCTAGGGCCATCATCGAGAAGGGAAGTGAGAATCTAGTCCGAAGTTTGTGTGAGTGTGCTCACAACATCTTAAAAGGGAACGTACCCCTGAAGAAAAATCAGAAGAGAAGATTGCGTCGGTACAAGGAGGACTTGCGAGCTTTGGTACAATGGAAGACTGCTTTACACGAGAGGAAACGTATTCTACAGAAAGGTGGTTTCGTTGGGGCCGTGTTAGCTCCGTTCGCCAAGTCACTTCTTGCCCCATTGGTTATTAGCTTGCTTCAGTTGTAAGGATTCCGATATGGAATACGCAAAGAAAATGGCGCTGGTCGATCCCCGTATGTTGGATTCCGTTCCATCTCAGCCACTTTCCACCAATCCTATTGGAAATATTATGCGACGCCTCGACGACGAAATGAGATTCAGTTTAGACCGCGGTGACTTAAACGACAGGGAGAAAGTCGTTTTGTATAACCAGGTGTTAATGCGTTATAATCTCTTTTCTAACAAGGCACGTCAACAACCCGTGCGTGTGACTATTGATAAAGCACCCGTAAAAGAAGACGAAGAAGACAAAGAATCAAGAGCAGAACTTGGTTTAGAACATAAAATCATAGATAGTGTACCAAAAAGCTTGAAGCAGAAAGCACGTCGTCTCCTCGATAAAATAAATGGTACCGTGAGTTGGAACGATCGTGGAGAGATGTTATACAGAAACGCGCCAGTACCCGGAAGTAACATCGTTGATCTCGTGAACGACGCTCTGCGAAAACGGAAGTCGTTTCAACCGGTGGGGTGGAAAACGTTCGCTTGACGTCTGAATGATGTGAACGCACCTATGGATTTAGTCGGTAACCCGGAATGTTGGATTTACATACAGATGACAACTCCCTCCGTCGCCGGCGGCGCTTCAAAAGAAACCACCGCCATCGTCGTCGTCGCTTCGTCGCCGCCGTCGCGTCGTCGCCGTCGTCCCCGTCGCGTCGTCGTCGTCGTCGTCGTCGTCGTCGTCGTCGTCGTCGTCGTCGTCGTCGTCGTCGTCGTCGTCGTCGTCGTCGTCGTCGTCGTCGTCGTCGTCGTCGTCGTCGTCGTCGTCGTCGTCGTCGTCGTCGTCGTCGTCGTCGTCGCGCCTATCTCGTGTCTCCAACACCACCCCTTTGCAACACACGCGATGGGATCCGTATTAAACAACCGCGCACTACACCACGGTGTTATTACGCGTAGCGTAGATAACAAGACACTTTCGAATAGCCGTATTTTATTATTATTATTATATTTATTATTAGATTATATAATAAAAGAGCTGCAAAGACAAAATATGATGTTGAGATATTGGAAGAACGTAAACACATCAAATATATATGGATCATATTGAGGCAAAAACCAAAACGTATGTTTACATCTCCCTCAAACGTTCGTTGTAAATGGAGAAGAAGTGTCAAACTATACCATTATTACAGAAGAATTTAACAATTTCTTTGCAAAAATAGGTCAACAGTAAGCGAATCAGTACCTTCTCCTACAGCCTCATTACTTTCGCACTTAAAAGAGAGATTTGCTGTACATTTCTTCATGCAACCAACTGATACAAACAAGACTAAAAATGAAGTAATAAATCTAAAAACAAAATGCACTGTAGGTTTTGACAGTTTATCTACAAAACTTGTCCAAAAGACAATACAAAAAATAGTCATACCACGCATATTATAAATCAATCCTTTGTTATTGGGGTTGTTCCGGAAAATCTAAAGAAAATCAAGACACAATAAAGTTTTAATAACTACAGGCCAATAAGTATTTTACCCGCACTTTAAAAAATAATGGATACAATTGTGTGTAATAGATTAGTAAATTATTTGGAGAAATATAACATTCTATATATAAACATTATAATGGATTCCGCTCTAAACATTCCACTATACACCCAATATTTCATTTACTCAACGGCATAGCAGATGCAAATGACAAAATTACTAAAGATATTTCATTGGCTATATTCCTTGATTTATCCAAAGCATTTGACACTATTGGTCATGATATTCTGCAATATAAACTACGTCGTTGTGGAATTAAAGTAATAAATGGTTCTCGAGTTACCTCTCTAATCGTAAACAGTACATTGAAATGAATGATTACAAATAACACTGATATAATTAACTCATGAAGTACCACAAGGATCCATATTAAGACCTGTGCTTTAATGACATTTAAAATTCGACCTCTCTTAACTTATTATCTTTTGGTTATGATAATAACAATTTATCAGTCAAATTATGATACTGATAATTTAACCACAGTGGCAAACCAAGAATGAAACAAAATATTACAAATGGTTATGTGCAAACAAGTTATGTTTGAATGTCAAAAAGGCATAATACTGTGTCTTTTGTCCTACAAATAGCAACTATGAAGTAAAAAGTACTGATATAATAAATAATGAAGTTATTAGCTAGATTAGGAAGTACAACAAAGATGAATCTCTGACATTCCTAGGAATACATATAGATAAACATCTGACATGGAGAGAACATATTAACATTATCAGCTCGAAAATATCTCGAGCCATTTTTGCAATAAATAGAGTGAAACATATCTTACCACAAGAATCACAAAAGTCATTATATTACACTTTAAATCAGTCACATGATTGAAAATCGTAGATGTATTTAAACTACAGGCTTCATAATTTATTACCTAAGTTATATAGAAATTTTGTAATAAAAAGAATGTTACCACGGATACAAGATTAACCAGACAATTCAAGCTTCTTTTTCAAAAAGAAACCCAGAACTAACTTCTCTTCGAAATTACCGAGACATAATTTAACAAGAATGTGGAACAAAATAGATGGACAAATAAGAAATGTTAATCACAGGTCTTATTACTTAAATACAAGTGCAGTGATACGTTTCAACCTTAGATGTCAAGAATGCAATTAATTTCTGCATCCCATAGTGTTTAATTTCATTCTAAAAAGTAGCCCAAGTTAAGTCAAATCTTGTAACAAATTCAAAATAAAGAGTTGATGAAACAAAACAAAAAATCACAGATTCAATAATGGCGTAGCCATAAAGGTTACGTTGATAATTGTCAAGACCTTTAAGCATTCTTCGTTCTCGCAATTGACAACACGTCTTTCGATTACTATGAGGCTTACATATTCTGTAATGACTACAGCACAAGTTCTTTGAAAGATCGTACGGGACAACTAAGTACGGCTGTGAGATCATCAACATGGGACTATAAGGTCGAAGTTAACACACCCACCGAAGATCTGAAGTCATTACTGAATAGTAAGGAAACAAAGGCGAGCCTCATTTTGTACCTTGCAGAAAAGATTGTTCAGTTCCTACCGTCTAGCTCACACTCACAAACATGTTCGCAGCCCATTCATCTGCAGTGCAAATTCGCAGTACACAGAAAGAAGCAGATACATTGATTATACTGTATGCAGTAGCACTGGGTGGTCTAGGTATCACTATACACATTTATTCAAGTGACACAGACCTGTGTTGGCGTTGCTCAGAGTTTCAGAGTTCAGGGCAGAGAGCATCATCATCATGGACACAGGAGCTAAACGACGCCTTGTCAAGCTCAAGTCTATCTACGATGCTCTGGGTCATGACAAGGCAGCACCTTTACCAGGGCGTCATGCACTTAATGATGTAGGCATTTCTGGACACATCCAGTGAAAAGGAAACATACATGCTTCAATGCCTTCCTGAAAGCTCCCGACGATATAATCAGCGCCCTTGGTAACCATCAGATTGCAGCGTATCCGTCAGACCAGGTGCTACGTGGCTGAGAACAAGCCTATAGCTGTGACAGCGATGCATGTAAGATGGCACATTTTCAAACAACTGAAGCCAAACCAGGGAGCAATTAACTATGGATACCATCATTCGGCACATACTGCGGGCACACTATCTAGCGAACATTTGGGCACAGGACACAGCTGCAGAACCCACTATGCTGGACCCTGAAGGACTTAAGATGGCACGAGGATGATAATGGAACATGCGTTCGCACCGTGTCAGACGTGTCACCAGTACCAAACGCAATTGGGTAACTGGTGAAATGCAGCTGCGCTGTGAGCAAGTGTAGGGTTAGATGTTCATGCAAGACGCAAAACATAACATGTACAGAACTGCGCAAGTGTGAAACAGCCTAACTAAGAGACATACACCAACGTTCTGGACAATGAGGTCCACAGTGAAGTGCAGAGTGATTTTGCAAACGATTATTATGACTGACGTGTCTTTCCAAACATGTTTCGTACCGATGTATGTATACATGTTGGTATAAATTGTCATTTAAGAAAAAGCCACATACCCTTTAAATTATTAATGCCCAGGTTTATTTTCTATTTTATTTAAATTACCGAGTAATATTTAAAATGGCAAGGCATCTAGAATCATCGATGTTCAAGTATACCAACAAAATGCTAGTTAACAAAACACATATTCGTACATTCACATATTGACAGGAAATAGTAAGGTGAAACATATTACAGCTTATATGGCTGGTATAGCTTTATTTTTCCCCATCAAGATAATAGTTGCATTGGATTCCGCATACTTCAAAACATATAAAACAACTTCGACTTGATGTGTTTCTATGCCGTCTATTACTAAAGATTATAAGACACTTGGTGACTGGTGGCGGCCATCTTGAATTGCCCCACGAAATGTTTAGGCGAACAAAGTAATTTTATTCAGTTCTTTACGCTGCAAAACACAATTATTTAAAATATATAAAGTCACAAAACGTCTATTTGCTACATAACTGTGTACACTATATTTGTTCATTCACATATTTACATGAAATTGTCAGGTGAAATGTATTACGTACAGCTACTGACGGCTATAGTCAGGTAGTATAACGTTTACCAATACATTTATCATGCATTGTGAACTATAGTTGTCCCCATAAATAAATTAACATGAAATTAATTTAGTATAATATATTGAAACAGAAAATGTGCGATCAAACATACTTGGGAATTTACGTTTTTTGGCTATTTTAACATTTATATAGCTGGTATATCTTTAGTGTTTCCTTTTTCATCAAACTAATACTTGCATTGAATTTGTCATGCTTGAAAATATATAAAACATAGTATAGTATAGTATAGTATAGTATAGTATAGTATAGTATAGTATAGTATAGTATAGTATAGTATAGTATAGTATAGTATAGTATAGTATATATTAGTGTTTCCTTTTATCAAACTAATAGTTTCTATACCGTTTATTGCCATAGATATGGCGAATTTTAGTGACCGCTAGATGCACCCCTACCGGAGGTATAACAAGCTGGGACCAGTCTCATTTTGACCATCTTGATCTCTAGTATCTGAAAAACGATGTTGTAGTTGCAGCAAACTTGCACAACCTGCTGAATTAACCCATGGTGTGCGGCAACCTCTGTAAATATGACATTTTCAGTTACTTGCTTACTTTATTAAATCAGCGCTGTATTTTTTTAGAATTGGTAGTTATATCAATGTATTTCATTGAAATGGACATGTAGCAATATATTTTAAGCAGTTTATGCCGATAAGGGGGTTAAGGGTCCACAAATATTGGACATGAGGGAATATTTAGCAAAGATAGACTGGAATAACACACTGAAGAATAAGACAGCAACAGAATGCTGGAATATTTTAAAGAGTGAAATTGACTGCGTCGTTGACAAATTTGTCCCCTTGAAAAAACAGGGGAAACGGTCAAAGAAGAAACACTTATCGAAGGAAGCCATTAGAAAAATCAAGTACAAGCAAATGATGTGGAAAAAAACAAAATATAAAGACATTAACCGGAAAAGTGAAAGAAGAAAAACAAAAAATAGCTTTTTAAAAAATGGAAAAATTTAAAAGGGGATAAATAATCGAAAAGGAAAATAAATGAAATTCACCTTTATTTTGGAAAATAAGGGGAAATTCTTTCCTCCCAAATTATTTATTGGAAATTGTAGAACAAATCGATACCGCTTGCAACAGTGTTCAATTTGTCATTAGAGGAGGGAATAGTTCCGTTAGAATGGAAAGAAGCAAACATTATACCATTTTTTTAAAAAGGTTCGAGAAACAAGTCAGAGAACTATAGACCAGTGAGTTTAACATCGGTGATTTGCAAACTATTAGAAAGACTAATTAAAGATCACCTGGTTGATTTTCTTGTTAAAAATAAATTGATAAACCCATCTCAACATGGGTTTTTAAAAGCGAGGTCATGCTTAACAAATATGTTATGTTTTTTGGAAGATGTCACAAAGTGGCTAGATGAGGGATCACCAGTAGATATAATCTACCTTAGATTTTAAAAAGCCTTTGACAAAGTGCCACACCAAAGACTACTACTTAAACTAAAGGCCATGGCATAGGAAATGGAATGACAACTGGATAGAAAAATGGCTTATTGGTAGAAGACAAAGAGTAGTAGTTGATGGGGAGGTTTCAAACTGGAAACCCGGTTTTGAGTGGAGTACCGCAGGGATCAGTACTGGGACCTATTTTATTCTTAATATATATCAATGATTTGGATGATGACATAACAAGCAAGGTGTTGAAGTTTGCGGACGACACAAAAGTGTTTGGGAAAATTAAAAGTGATGCAGATAGACAGCATTTACAAGATGATCTTAATAAGTTGATAGAATGGTCTGAGAAGTGCAAATGCTGTTTAATTTTGGAAAGTGTAAGTGCCTTCACACAGGACATGGGAATGAAGATGCACAATATACAATGGGTGATACTGTACTAAATACTACCTTAAAGGAAAAGGACTTAGGTTAACTATTAGTGCTGACATGAAGGTATCAGAGCAGTGTGGATTGCAGCAGCGAAGGGAAACCAAATTCTAGGATTAATTAGGCGAAATATAGTGTACAAAGAAAAAGAACTAATAATACCGCTGTATAAAACAATAGTTAGGGCCCCACTTAGAATATTGTATACAAGCATGGAGGCCCTATCGTAAGAAGGATATTGATATGCTAGAAAGAGTACAAAGGAGAGCAACCAAAAAGATACAAAAACTCAGGAATATTAGTTATGAAATGCGTCTAAAAGAATGTGGTTTTAAAAACACTAGAAACCAGAAGATTGAGAGGAGATCAGATTGAGGTGTTTAAAATATTGAATGGATATGAAAATATTGACAGAAATATTTTTTCACAGTCAAGGAAGAGAGAAGGACTAGAGGACATGGAGTTACATTAGCAAAGAAGAGTGTAGACTAGATATTAGAAAATTTTCATTTTCACAAAGAACAGTAAACGAATGGAACAGATTATCAGCTGATTGTGTAGGTGCTAGCAGTGTTAATATATTTAAAAATAAAATCGACTTATACCTAAGAAGGGCGGGGTATACTTAGATAGATAGGTTGGACTCTCGATAAGCCAAATGGCTTCCTAGTCCACCTGCCATCTAGAGTTGAATCTCTAGGTGGCAATCTTGTTAAATCTTGTTAAAAAAATATACCCAAAATATGGGAATATTGTGTGATTTTGCCAAACTGAAGCACATTTACTTGCACCCTGCTACCAATACATGTTACAACAGTGTCAGACCTGACTTTATTCATCATCCAGGATGTGTCATTGATGGAAAAATCAGTCTGGGCATGGCGAAGTGGGTATAACATGGTCCATTAACCCTCTGTTTGCGACAACGCACGAACTACGTTTTTGAATTTTTGCTTTTGCTTTATCTTAATAAATACGGCATGCAGAGCAATAATTGTGGTATGCGAATAAATCTTTTAGGGTGTTCTGATTTCAAGTATATCATTTCTTTGCTCCTCTGGCATTTTTTTCAGCCATACGTAAAGATGGCGGTACTCAATACAAATGTTACAATATCTCAAACACTACGTCACCTAGAGCAATGTTGATGAGTTGTTGGATAGCTTGATGGATAGCGATACCAAACGTGTTATTGGTCACCTTCAACCGCATAACAATTCGCGCCATTTTTAAAGATGGCGTCTGTTAAACCTAGTATTTCCGTATTTAAGAAATACGGTATTTAGATTCATCTTTCACCATATGTTAAGTGTTTCATATCGTCGAAGGGTGTAGCTGACGTACAGTGGAGACCTGTTTGACCCACTGTTGACATTAGTTATAAGTTTGAGACGGGTTCAACGCCATATACGATATGTTCCCTGTTATCGCTCAGTATACATGATATCGTATGACAAGACCATTACTCGATGCGTCATCTGTATTTAACCAAATGTCAATATAAGTCTGATTTAATTAATGAATTTCCTGTATGTTTGAAAAGTGTCATCACCAGAACACACTACAGATGGAAAGATGCATGTGAAAAACATGTTTACAGGTTAAAGCCTGCGTCACTCAGGCAGGACTACCATCGATCTATTTAGATTATCAGTTCTTGAGCAATCCAATGATGTTTTAAAACAGGTGGTAATTGCCTACGAGATATATCCCCACTGACATAACTATCCCAAACAAGAAGTATTAATGAGGTGTTTGTTTACAATAAGCCGATCGAAGTTGCCTCATTCAATGAAGACATTTCTATTATATACCCATACACAAGTACACCACCCTACTATTATTTCGAACTTGTTTCTTTCTTGTCTTGCCATATTTCAAATGATTGAAAATAAACAAAATGGCTATGGGCAACAAAATGGCTATGGGCAACAAAAATACCTAACCTCGGATTTTCAACTCTGCTCCTGCCTCTCCTGAACTTGATGTATTATTTGCATATTGGGCAAGACCGTCGAACCACTTTATGGTGGGGAGATTAGCATGAAACATGTCAGTGACGTAGGTGAGCTCAAAAATGATATTGTTAACAAAATAATCAGGATTATCGGACTTGATTGCATTCAAGTATCAAAATACGCATGCATGTTGTAAACGATAAACTGGTAAACGCAATCTCCGGCCCATTTTGGAGGAACCAAGGGCAACTATCAGAAGAAACCAACAATGTTTCGTTTATGACCATTGAACAACAGCTATGGGTTGACAGTTACTGAAATTAAGGATTTCATGTTCAGTTTAGCAGAGAATTGTGATACTGAGTTATACAACAAAGGTGTAAACAAAATGTTATTGTACAACTATAGTGATAAAACTGAATTATGTCGTAGTTATCGAGTCGTAGATAAGAGAGATTATTAGAGAGGCTTCTGAAGAAAGTTGATGTCAAGATAGGTGAACAATTTAGTGATGATTATGACTTGAAAGAATCACGGGAAAATGGCAGATCAGTTGCTGACTTTCTTTGGCATTAAGAGATCCTGTATGTTAAACATTGAATGATGAGTACGATGCTTGTGGGTGATGACGATGACGTGACGCATGGTGACGACGTTGGCCCCGAAGAGAGTACTGCAAACATAGAGTGGACCGTTATTAACCCGCAAACTCTACCAAATATTGCACTACCAAATGTTCAAGGGTGCAAAAAAGATGCATGTGAACACCTGATAATCTCTTAACAACATCCATTTCTCTCATCTTTGCTGCAGTATTTTCTACGCTAATATCTAATGAAAAGCACATTACATGGGCATATTGACTCGATAACTAGGACAGAACTGAATCATATCACCATAGTTGTCTAATACTCGTATCTTAGAATTATCTGTTCTGTAACATAGGATTATAATTCTCTGGTAATGTGGACAGGAAATCCTTAATTTCAGTAACTGTAAATCCTTAGCCATATTTGATCAGTGGACCTAAATAAGACAAAGCTTCCACGAACAAATCGTGTTTAGTTTTAGGAGGACCACATTTTGTTTCTGACTGTTTTGACTAGTGAACATATTGAATGAAACAAGTACTATGATATATATATATATATATTATATATATATATATATTATATATATATATATATATATATATATATATATATATATATCAGCAAATACCCTTTCAGACGTACTCAAGTATGTGCATCTAGCAAATACGTCATCTCATTGCATCCAGAAAGTTCATAGCACTTTCGTGATTACAAAGTGTGACTTATCCGTCAGTCTTTTCCTTTTTAACCGTACCCTATCACACCCAAGTATAGTACTTACCTGTGTAATCGTGTTGTGATCAATTGTGGCCAAGTGCAGTCGAGCTTTGATGCCTTGGTGGCTGAACTTCTTCCGCCCTCGGTATGAGCAAGTTACATTCATAGATACTGCCAATCTTTGGCTGCGAATGCCATACAAAGGAGTGACCATCGACACATTCTGTGGTGACAACTGTGATGGTAGGGTTAGACATGAGTGGCTTATTGCAGTTTGGTGTTTTGCAGGTACAAAACAGGGAAACAAGGTTTTTCTCAGAAACTACAAACTTTCTGTCTTTCCCGTTACTGTTGGAACCGCTTGAATCGTCTGTAGTGCTATCGCTATCATCCCTCATCACATAATCTGTATCACTTCCCTTCTCACTTTTGTAGACAGAATCACCCGAAGAAGGCGATATTATTGGGATTGGGACATCCAAGGACAAAGTGTCATCCACATTGACGGGACTGCCACGGTCACTGCCACGCTCAGTCGGAGAAGGCACACTGGACTGCAATTGCAACTTCGCATAACCATGATCATGCTGAATGTTCAATGGAACACTGATGTCATCAGTGTTAATGGCTGCATCAACAAAATTGCGCACTGGTGACCCAATCACTTCGTGTGTTTGTGTTTCGACACTACAAGTTGATGGGACTGCAGTGGCAGGGACAATATCATCTGGCACACTCGATCCTTCTAAACTTGTGCTTGGAGCTTCTGCCTTGCACTAGCATGACTGTCACCAACCCATGTTGACTTCGCGATATCATGTGTCAACTGCTAGTGGCCGAGTGATCTTGTTCTACTGGTGTATTCTATTTATATCTATGATAGTCACACAAATCTGTTGACTTTGTGGGTAAAAAAAGAACTGTACATTAAAGGTTTTTCCATGTTATAGACATTCAAAAGTTGACTGATTATATACCAATCCTTGCTATTAAAAACTAAGTTTGCAGTCATATAACCTATATTTATATAGGTTGGTGTGATAGCATGGTTGCTAAATTATTACATTATTATTAAGTTATTATTGTTAGGTGTCCAATATTTTAGGCAAACTTATAATTGGCATTGTGTCTTTAAAAATAATAGTTTTTAATTAAATAAGATTCTAAAAAAATTATTGGATTTGAAATATCACTGAAAACCAAGAAGTACACCACTCCAAATTACAGGCATTGATATCCTTGAATTCTGACTTGTAGCCACCATATTTTTGCTCTGTGTCTAGCCTTTGTTCAGTACATTTCCTGCTGATCTAAGCCTGAGACCCAAGTTGCATTATCTGCTCGTTTGCATAATCCACTACTATTGGCTACAATTGCCCACTGACCCAGGTAGCCTTTGATCACCACTACCCCTCTCGTCTGACTAGCACTCACTCATGTAGCCTTTATTCATCAGGACCCCCACCCCCCACCCCCAACTGGAGAGGTATTCCAGCTGGGGAGCAATTATACTGCCCAGCAGCTTATCTACTTATAACAGTTGCCCATAGACCCCTTTTTATCATGCTTCTTGCGCAATTAATCATGTTGATCTACCTTGACCAATAACTTTTTATTGTATTAGTGTTACATACTTATGCATATATATATATATATATATATATATATATATATATATATATAGTATGTATATATATATATATATATATATATATATATATATATATATATCACACACACACACACACACACACACACACACACACACACACACACACACACACACACACACACCAGGCAGTCAAAGCATTCAAATCAGACTCGTATCATGTAATATGTAAATCACCAATTAATAAAACCATAAATAAAAACCGATTTCTATTTCGTGAGGGATTTAAATAAAAATGAAATTATGTCATGATTGATTGACTGTTGTTGGCTTATTAATATATGACGAGTGTTGTTTTGCAAAAAGTCTAACGTTTGCAGCCGACATTTAAAAAATATTATTTTGAAAAAAAGCTTTTTCCCACCGGCGACTGCCTATGTCGATAACATATATTCGTAGACGTAGGAACTCTAACTGTATCTAACAACCGTGGCACACCGCCGCTGGTTGCATTGCTAGGTACAGCTTGCCGGCGAAGAAACGTCAACGAACCGTACACTAAATACGTGGATTATATAAATTGCAAATGATATACAAATATCCACACTTTATTACGTTCACATTTCTTATTACATTTAAACTTCGCTAAGATCACATTTGTGTATTATGCAGACAGTGAAATACAACTGTGGGACTAAATTGTAGTCGTAACGATACATGACGGAACTTGTGAGTGCCGAGTCGCCTTGGTAACAACAAGCTGGTTTCGGCCTGTCATTTCCTACGCGCCGCATTACCTTCCAAATAAGGAAACAATATCCGGTTTTCCTGTCGAGGTCGACGAACTTTACTTCGTCGCTGCGTACTTGTATGCAAGCAAATCGAACAAAGACGGACCTGTGGCTCTGATCGAAACTTGTTTTGATGTTCAGTGTCTCTTTGTGTTCGTCACGTTTGTAATTAGGCTTGCAATCGGCGTTCGAAAGTCACCACCGCAGATCTTGTCGAACTTGCCGCCGGCGAACACGCCAACTTCATCATCTCTAACCTGCTTTTTCTGCTGGAATCCGTTCGTGGAAGTATGTGAAAAGTTGCTTACTAACAATCATAGTACATCTATTAGCCATACAGTACATTAAATTGTTTAATTATGTTTTTGCGAGAGCTATGCTGCGTCGCCTATCGACTGGCGGCTTCCGTGATTATAAACAAAACGCCGATCAAACCGGAAAAGGCCTTCAGCAAAATGGCGGCGCCCTGTGTTGAAAGTAGCTCAGTTTAAAAAATATTAAAAATATACCGTGACGCTGTGCTTGTCAAATTATGGTGACAAGTGCTGTAAATTATATGTTTGGGCTGTGGTTGTTCAGCCGCTTCACTGCCCCTTTAAGGGTGCAGCTACTAAATCCGCGTGCGGCGGTTACTGATTGGCTCTCCGGTTCGGTCGGTGATCTGTGCCGAACCGGGTCAACCTCCGGCTCTCCGGAGAACCGACCGGGTCTTCCACTTCGGGTTTCCATACGGCCGAATGGTGTCAACCTCCTTCTTCGGCCGGGCCTCCGGGCTACGGGACTCCGGGTGCCGGGCCTTCGGGATCCGGCCCTCTCGTCTCCGTTCGTTCCGGAGGAATGTCACCGGTTTTCCGCTCGGGCCGGGGCCGCCGGCGTAAGTCCATAGACATGGACTGTCGGGTATGTGCTCGGATTCCCTTTTTGGGAATCCAACTGGCGGGACTATTGTCCGGGCAGTTCCGTCAACCGCCCAGGTTGAAACTGGGCCTCCGGGAGCATAACAGGGCCGATTATTCGCGCCATCAACGACGGTTGAACCGTCGCTAATAGCGCGTTGGTAATATCCGGTGTTCGCGAAGATGGTTGAGAATATCTTCCAACATGGTCACGCCAGCGATGTTTACATGTGTCAGACGCCTGCGTTTCTGAAACAGCGCGGCGTTTCTACTATTGGAATTCCATACTTAATCAGTCCACTGTGAAGAAGTGTCGTACTTGTTGTCGAATGTAATACCGTGATAAGAGACCCTTGTTCGGATGATTATCGCCGCCGCGCATGAGTCTAGTGTAGGGCGAAGTCGAAAAACTGCTAATAATAGAAAAATACAACTGAAAAGTGGTCTGAAAATAGCCCATTATATTGCACATGTGAAAAGAAAAACGATAAACCGTAACTTCGTTTAAACAAAATATGTTATCAGCTCACAAACTGATAAATACGGAGCTATGCGAAGGCAAGATTTTAACAATGGCAGCGCCAAGTAAGAATAGAAGAGACTCTGTGATTGGATAGGATGGTGGGAGCTGTAGGGATAGGTCATTTTTTTCATTTCATTAATTATGGCGAACAACTTGGACGCGGCCAAGTCTATTGCACCTTGTGAAGCGACGGAGCTAGGCTAAGTCTATGTTAGGTAATAAATACAAACAAGTATTTTGTAGTAGTACTGGCTAAATTGAGGCCTTCACTAAGTGATTATGCACTCAGTTATCATACCTCAGTTTATGTAATATGTAACACCACACAAACATACACACATCTCTATTCAATGAAGACAGCAGCTGGAGCTGCATCATCTATCTGTCTGTGCAAGCACTGTGCAATAATATGAATGCGGTTTTAGTGCGTATTACAGTATATGTCACTCCTATCAGTGCTTCAGCTGTCAAATTAAGATCTGAGTGAGTGGGTGTCATCTGCCAGAAATCTTCTGTACTCTGCCCATGATCCAAAACCCGTTCCATCCTTACAGTCCCATTTGCTTTATTAATAAATGTATCTAGCCTAATCATGTCCTGGTTGTTGATATTGCCACTCTAGCATACTGCACCAAAGTAAAGGACACTGTTCACTATTGCAGTGTAACATATTTGCTGCTTATTTGGCATACACAGAATTATATGTTTTCATACAAAAACGGAGTAAATTCAAACAGTCAATATTTATTAGTACAGCATGTCCTGTTTATTTATAGGGATAGACCCATGGCTCTAGCAAGAACGTCCGGCCACGACCTAGCGAACCCTGACAACATGGCTGTTTTCTGGTGAAGACGCAAATTATGGGTGCTGCAGAAGACACTACAGCTGTACGTTTACCTGCAGATCCACCAGCCCATGACAGACAGGAAGAGTGAATGGTGAATTACGTCTTTGTCAGAACTCTGCCCGCTGCCCGCAATCACTGTCCATGTCGGAATTGCAGTCCTTGGTACAGATATGCCCAAGCTAATGAAACTGGTGTCAAGAGTCAGCCGATTTGTTCAGAGTCAACCCAACTGTTTATTCACAAATCAACTGATAATTCGCAAGGGCAGCAGTCAACAAGTGCTGAGATGTTGTTCTCCGCTGAGAGCACAGATGTTCGTATAGCTGGTATACATTTGTATGACGCTCTGTACCCTTCGACCAAATCTGCCATGGATCCATCTCTGTACTAAATCCGACTTGGACACCTGAAATAAAATAAGGCCTGTATAAATACACCAACTAATATGGCAACTATGTATAGTCTGTTCACCCGTCATTGCTCCAATTCACTCAGCTGTGTAAACAGTGGTTAATATTTGTACATGAACCGTCTTGGTTAATTAATTACAGCTTGGCTGGATGCTTCCCAGTCATGCGATGGTGTTTAATTGAATAGGTCTGCCAGTGAGTAAAGTGTAAAGCATTTTGGACAATCCTGAGCAGACATTGCGTCAAATCCATTATTTTAATATAAATACTCTTGAGGGATCCAAATACAAATACTTTTAGTTCCTAAAGATCAATTATAAAAACTTAAAAAGTTTTTAAATACTTTGAAATACAAATGTTTTTGACCCCATGTCTGATCCTGACGATTGGATACTGCACTATATATGAACTTTGTTGACTATGTTGACAGGTGACGTATGAAAATGGAGGTGACTCAATCTATTATCATTGTAGAATACATGTTGTGTTTTTATAGAAATCATCGGAAGTTTTCTCAGTTCTCTCATAGTGGACAACTGGGCATGCTACTCAAAATGTTCTAGAATGATCCTATGTAATTTACTATTATTATTATTAGTATTGCATTACTATTACTATGCCTAGTGCATTGTATCTGCATTGTATCTAATGACATTTGTATTATATGAATGTTGTATCATGTTAGTTTGTTTCGTGTTCTGGTTACTCTAATGTTATTTTCATTGTTAATCAATTGTCAGTAACACATTTAATTGCTGTTATAATACATGAACATATACTTACATCTTTGTTGGCGGATATATGTCACAGTTGTCTAACCGATTACATTTTGAAGCACTGTCTGTTCCAAACACAGAATACAAAATCCATGTAATATATCATGGCACATCTGAAACCGAACCAGGTGTTTAAATGAGTTTTTCATGAATGATAAATAAAATAAGAAATATTAGTAGCACAATGGGATCCCACAGATACAATGGAACCTCACAGCTACTATTATGGTTACCTCGACATCAAAGCTACATTGCAATTAAGATAACCGCAGAACTGTACATAAATATATCCACATTTGTTATAGTTCAGAATATTTGTTCTGCTAGTTATGTTACTTTTATCCAGTTCAAATGGTTATTTTTTAATAGCAGCATTCCACGGTACATATATTTCAGCTAAAAACAATAACTTTATTATTAAGCATGAAGTCGATTTCATAAAGAACATGGGTGGTGATTGTCTTTCTTTATTTATCCCTCCAGAATTATGCTCCAAACCCTCCCTCTAATTACTACGCCTATTAAAAGAACAATTAATACTGACACACATCTGTTTCATAGCCGTCTATAATACAACAACAAAAACATAATCGCTACTGTTAATATAATAATGTCCAGTATTTGAGAAACAACAATTAATCTGCATTTTCTGTCACAGTTGTGGACAATTTGGAACTTGATTCCTGAAAACAGTTTTAAGCTAGGGCGAAGGACCGAGCCTGTCACTATGTGTCAGGCTGAGATAAATCGGGGTGCCATGACCCCATATCTGTTTCAAATTGGGTAACCTCAAATTGTGTATAACATGTCCGACACTACACCACTGACATGGGGAATAACGCATGGCTGTGACTAACTTAGTAGGAACTGTCACCGAATCCCGGGACCGAATGCGAGGTGGCCATCGACATACCTGTCACTGACCCGCCATCGACTCACTCCGTTGGCTTTGATGTTTTAATTATTTAATAATAAGCATTTAGGCCAACATTTCGTATACTAGACACATAAATAATTACCTTCACCGACAGGCTCTGCGTGCAGAATAACAGCTGTTCTTGACAGCATACATCCTTTCAGCGAGTTTCGTTGTTCACCAAAACAATAAACTTTGCACTGCTACTTGTCAATGTCGTCTCGGCTTGATACTTAGTCTCGCTTAACCGACTGTCGGTCGGCTGCGGAACTACGCTGAGAATACAGTCTGGTTACTTAGTCGGCTCTTGTCTGTTTATTATGCTGCCACCTCACGGACACTGGTTAATACTGCCGTAATTTCAATTTTATAAACAACTGCAAATTTGTATTTCTATTTATTTTCTGTTAATATAAGTTTAATTTTGAATAGTGTTTATACTACAGCATTATTTGATAACAAGGTATCCTTATTTAATGTGTATGTTATTCGTGTTGGGCTAAACAATGCTGTCACCTCACGGATACTGATTAATCCTGTCGTAATGCTTATTTTATAAACAACTGTAAGTTTGAATTTTTTAATTATTTTTGTGATAATATAACTTCAATGTTGAATACTTTTCATAGGATATCATTATCTTGTAAAAGTATATCGTTATTTTAATTTTTATATCGTGATTGGCCTGAGAGCCAATCAGCGTCTCTACCCTAATCTGGGGTAAGGACGTAACAAATGCAGAGCGTTTCTTTCCACAGGAAGAGTTGAGGGGCTTAAAAGTGCTGCCACCTCACGGAGCCTGGGTAACCGAGGCTACTTGTTACTCGCCTCTGCATTTCGACTTCCGGCGGGTCTACTTTACCAAGTTTACCAACTCGTTCAATTCTATCTTGAAAATGTTGGCCCTTATCGTTGCAACCGAAATCAGCTATTTCTGAACGAAAATAAGGAATGTTCGTTTCCCCATACAGACAGCGCCACCTGGCGATTCTTTTAAATACCAAGTATACAGATCTGTCAAGCATCGCCTACGACTCACCGCAGTCAAAATGGCGCGACTTACGAACTTTGATAGAAAAGGTGTTCAGATGGTTTTAAACTAATAAACCACTGACTTTACAAATGTGATTCCTATTCAAAATAGTTCGTTTTTATTAACTCTTTCACGTGCATAGCATGTAACGTTTCCCTGTTGGTTCCCTTTAAATATGGAAATAATAAGCTTTGACAGAAGCCATCTTTAAAAATGGCGCGAATTGTTATGTTGTTGAAGGTGACAAATAACATGGTTGGTATCGCTATCCACCAAGCTATCCCATAATGTCAACAAAATTTCTCGAGGTGACGTAGTGTTTGAGATATTGTAACATTTGTATTGACGACCGCCATCTTTAAAATGGCTGAAATAAATGCCGGAGGAGCAAAGAAATTATCTACTTGAAATCGGAATACCCTAAAACGTATACACGCATACCACAATTACTGCTCAGCATGCTGCATTTATTTAGATAAAGCAAAAATTCAAAAACGTATTGTTGTGCGTTGTCGCAAACAGAGGGTTAATGGACCATGTTATACCCACATCACCATGCTCAAACAGATTTTTCCATCAATGACACATCCTGGATGATGAATAAAGTCAGGTCTGACATTGTATTGGTAGTAGGGTGCAAAAAAATGGGCTTCAGTTTGGTCAAAATAAAAAATAAACAATCGCCATATTTTGGGTATATTTGTGGACCCTTAACCCCCTTATCGGCATAAATTGCCTAAAATATATTGCTACATGTCCATTTCAATTAAATACATTGATATAACTACCAATACTAAAAAAGAAAACAGGGCTGATTTCATAACGTAAGCAAGTAACTGAAAACGTAATTTTTTCAGAGGTTGCCGCACACAAGGGGTTAATTCAGCATGTTGTACAAGTTTGCTGCAATTACAATATCGTTTTTCAGAAACCAGAAATCCAGACGATCAACATGAAACCGGTCCCAGCTTGTTTTACCTCCGATAGGGGTATCTCCTTAAATAGAGCCCTTTTTCAGCTTCGGCCACTGCACTCTACTGGCGGTTTTGTAGTCCCCAGTTACTAATCTTGCAACCCGCCCCTGGACGGCTTCTAGCTGCTATACTGCATATCATTTATGTATACATCCTCACTAAAAATAAAAGGATGGTGTCAAATGATGTGAAAACTATTTTTAATCTAAAAATGTAATTTATACATGGCTGGAATAGCTTTATTTAACTTTCTTTCATCAAAATAAAAGTTGCATTGGATTCATGATAGTTCAGACCATAAAAAACGACTCCGAGTTCAAGTGGATAACAATGGAACCGTTTTTTCAGTCACTTAGGGTCAATATAAGAGAGGGGAAAAGCAATTCTTATAAATATATATGAAAAAGTCACAGAATGACACAATCAATAATTGAATGACACATCGTCACGCAGTCTGCAAATTAATGTGGTGAATTACTAACCGCTCCCGTTTAAAGGCAGTTCCCGGTTGTTGTCTTATTGTGGCATTTTGCATTGCCAATTGGCATAATTATGCAATTACAATGGCCAATAAAATTATGCAAACACACATGAGCGCACAATATTTATTAATATACGTTCGCGATGTTGTAATACCAAAATAACGTAGAAATCTACGTCTGATTCAGTAAGTTACGATGACATACCTTCTGAATTTTTTATCTTAGCTCTTTCGAGAATAGAATTTACGAAACAATTTGGAAGTTTCGATGCCATTTTTACGAAACAATGGCGCTAAGAAATTCATAAATCGTTTCAGAAGACCAGCCCAATTCACGCATGCAAAAAATGTAAGCGGTACAATAACAATGGGCTTACCAGTAGCAGACTCACCTGTACTTGCCGACGGAAGTAGACCGATTAAGAATGCGATCACTCCCATCGGTGACCGACTCGGTTGCCACATCGTTGTTGGTTTTTCAAAGTTGTTAACTTCGACTTCGTCAAACGTTCGGAAGACGCATCGTGCTACCCCTCCACGTACAGATTGCACGCCATATTCGATAGGTGGCGCTGACTCAACCACTAACGTCACAGATTCGCGTGCATTTTCTTTCATCTCATAAATATGCAGATAACAAGGTTAGTAGGAAAAGATGGATGGGAAAACATGTCAATATGAAAATGTGTATGTACTAGGACATAATCTTATTAAGACATTTGTCTTATGAGTTGAAATAGCGGGTGAAATAGAATAATGCAAAAAAATTGATCTCTGACTCCGTATAACATCTTAATTTCGCGATTCACTGTGTCGTGTGGGTGTCATTTTTGTTAACATTGCCAACTGTCATTGCCCTGAGCCTTGGCTTTTTGCTGAGTTGACATCCATGGACGGAGACATGATATATCGTGTATCACCAACTGTTTTGAACAGCACGTAGTTAGGCTTATTTTAAATACCATCATGAATGCTTGAGTGCCATGTAATTAACCGACTTATGATTAAACAATTTATATTGGCGTGATAAGTATTCGGGGGTCCACTGCACCAGTGGATGCCCCAAAACTGGCAAAAGCATTGTGATCACTTTGGTTCATTCCACATTCTTTCCAAAACTTGCGTGGATACTATTATTATGAAACTGAACACATTCCTGTTTGTGCATGCACACAGAGTGTTTGTTAGACTAGTTGATTACATCTTCTGTATTCATTTTATATGGTTTTTACACCAGTTTATAATGTTATGACAGCACCCAAATTCGTTCACACTGTTGTTATAATTATAAAATGATATGTATACTTTTAATATTTTATAAATATTGTATATGCTTACACATACATAATTGTTCATGTATACATTAATATATTTATATGGTCGTACGGAACTTGCATATATACACATACCTGAACATAAAATGAGGCATTAGCTATTTGCAGGAAGATTACAATGCATTTGTTTATTTCATACAAAAACACAGTTAATTCGAAGTAATTTTTAAATGCTGTCAATTGACCCAACAGGTCATGACTGTAATATACAAACTTCGCAAAAATAAAAAAATATAATACCGGTGCTTTCATTTCGGGTCACAATTTGCTTGAAACAGTGTGAAGCATGCAGAGGAGAGATCTTATACGAGACACATACAGAGATAATCACAATGCCTGTGTGCACACTCACCGTTTCGAGTGTGGACTTGTGTGACACTCATAGGAACGTGTATGAACATAGTGGTACCATGAACATGTGCATACTCACTGATGGGAAGGAAATTGTACCTCCTGGATACATGTATATTTATATATAATTATATATATATATATATATATATATATATATATATATATATATATATATATATATATATATATATCATGATACATATTAGAGAAACCGTAAAAATACACCTTAGCATATTTTAGAATCAGTGGTCACCATCCAAATGACAAAGGATTAATCGCATTGATTATTTGTATTTTTTCATCCTGTTATTAAATCGCTGATGCTGTCCAATGGATGACCACATGCTTATGTATACTGTGTGGTTCTTCCCATTATCCATGTAGATGTAGAACTGTTCTGATCACAGGTTCTGTACTGATCACAAGTAATTGAATAAATACTGACACCAAGTGCTAACTATTTACTAGATCTGGCTGAAAGATGATTGATGCCAGGTAATTGTATTATCATAATCCATGATATCAATATACATAGTTTGCACTTCATCTGGTCACTAATAAATATGACTGATTTAATAGTCAATAAATCACATTTAGTGTTCACGTATGCGCGTGCTAACATCTTGATCTGCAATCACTGGTAACTCTGGTCCGGTGTATAATCGTCAAACCAATTCATAAAATAAGTGATAAAGTCCCATGTCGGAAGATATGTCTCAGGTTCTTCCTCGTCGGTTTTAGTCGTCTTGCATCTTCCAATCCATAGGCTGTAAATATATACTTAAAATAAGTGATGCATAGAATATTTTATGCAATTGTTATCATGCTTTACAGCCTCTAGTTAGTATTTATAAGTATTATTATTTAATCAGTATACACAAACTTAATATTATAAATTTTAGCTATCAAGTATTACTCTGCATATATACACCCGTGAATGGGAGGGTTGTCCCGGATTTGATGGCGTCGAAAGTATGCTGTATTATTATTATTATTAAAGGGCAAAAAAGGCAACGGTTTCGTATCATACACTTAATAGAGTTTATACAAACTAACAACTTCCACATATACAAAAAAATTAACGTTAGCGGTTTACTCAGAATGTGACATTAAAGTCTAAAAATCTAACGAAATCCATGATGGCCTAGACACCACCAGCTTAATCGGTGACGTATTCGTTTGGCTTGGCCTGGCCTATAAGCGCGCGGAATTCTAGGTCTCTGCTGAGGCCGGTCAGCTTCCTGCGACGTCACTACGCTTGCCTACGGCACAGCAACATCGAGTCTTCGTTTTGTTGGCGTGACATGTAGCAGCTGCTTAGACCTAAATCTGTGGTCAACAAGTAATTATGAAATAGACAGATATCACCAGTTGATGGAACAAGATCCAACAAAACGTCGCCGACCGTCGTCTTCTTAAACCCGGGGCAGTGCTGACAATAATTATTTAGCCATGGATGGACCTAAAAGGCTAAACCGTCGGCGTCGAAGCAACGCATATATCAAGCTGGCCGAGACATCAATGATCAGATCGCAAGAAGGTTAGTATGATGTACCTTTTTTTTCTGTGGTATAACGTTTGTATTTAATTGTGGTTTTTTGCAGACGTCAAGCACACGTAACGTTTCTGTCCTGTTAAAAGTAGTGTTAATCTCCGTAGACCGGTTATCGATTGATGATGGCTCGATCATCGGATGTGTTGACGATGCCCGATGCCGATGCCGTCGATGACAGCTAATCTGTTTTTATGGTATCACGTCCACATGTGTAAAGACTAAGGTATACTTGAACCAAGCTAGGACATTAGCACAATATATATCATCGCAGAATTTAGTACAATGCAGAATAAATAATTTAGCCTTTAGAAGAAACTTGAATCACTGAACTTGTACACGTCTCATGGGTGATAATATGTCATCGGCGGAGGGACCGTGGCCTTGGATTGTCGTTGGCACTTCTTCGTAAATTCAGTAACCGCTCATAGTGACATAGACATTTATTTCCATCGATGTGAATGTAGGCTATGTCAGAGTAAGGTGACATTGATTAATACAGCTAGTAAAGCTTATGATCAGTGTGTTCAGATATGTGCTAAGAAACAATGAAAATGTTATGATGCTGAAAACTAGAAATTCAGTCAGTATTTATTTAAACATTAAGTTTTTACAATGTTTTGTTAGTTGCATTTTTCTGTTAGTTTCCAATTATGAGATACACATCTGACTATATTTATCATAATTTTATCAAGTTTCTGCATGCACTTTGACACACCACTTTCAAAATTAGTTTCACCTTCGAGTAGCAGTATTTATGACTGTTTAATGGCTGGTGGAATTCAATGATTGTTTGAAATCCATGGACAATTGCTGCATGCATATTTTAAACTATATCTTCATTTAAACTACTCATTTTATCTGCAACAAGTTGTGTTTATTTTGATGTTTTATTAGCTTTTTATATGTGACGTCGGTATCCACTGGTTAAAGATCTATTGTCACCTGTAAATGATAATTGAAAAAAAATATTCTATATAATTATAGAGTGAAAATTCATACACTTCATTGATATTGTCTGCTGCATTCTCACATTATGGCTGTGTTTCTCACTTTCTGGTAATCTCGTATGAATAACCAGAGGAAATGCCAATTAGATGATGATGCAATGAATTATTTCACGTTCCTTTGTTGTTGGTTACAGAAAACAGTGATTGTCACTCCTGTATCACATTGTGGCATCCACACGCATGTGCACACGCTGCAATTGTTGAGAAAGAAGATATGACAATGTATCTGGAGCAAAGTTCAGCAGCATTCAATGCCCTGCCTGAAGTCAGTCATCACAGCACGGCACTTTCTGGGAGCCATTCCCTAGCTCACTAAATTCTGTCATACTGGACAGGTGGAGGTGTATCAGAGTTACCTGCCCCATGAGACAGCACTTCTATGAAGGTATGACAGCAGTCGTAACTACAAGGGGACTTTTGCGACAATGGGACTTTTGCGATAAGTTGCATTTGAATCATTGCTTGTACAGTTCTCTTCACATTGCACCAAGCTGTATAAAGTAGCACATAGTAATTGCAGTATTGCTTCACATTTCTAAGATAATACAGGTATGGCATTTGAATATTTGAATGAACTCCTAGTAACTGTGTCATGGGGGGACAAAACACAGCTGTAATCAGTTACTGTGTACACTTATGAATACAGCTACTTGTGTAATTAATAATTTCTCTGTTTTTGATAAAATAAAATAAATAACACGTCATTATCACTGAATGTATTAAAATATAATATAAAATACATAAAAATACAGTCACTGTATATAGATGATACAAAGCGAAACATTAAGATTAGAACAACAAGTGATAATTGGGAGTGGAATGTGATAGTGGAATTCCTGGTCAATGTATTGTTATTTAACTTATGGTTACTAATTTGGCTAATGTTTGGTTACTAAAACAATGACTTCTTACATGATTATCAAATGAAATTACAAAAAAATTAGTACATGTTTATAATCATGTAGAAAAACGTTTCAAAGTTGTCTAAATACTAATCAGTTAATGCGAGCACTATATTCATTGTAGGAATGAAATCACGATTGATGTTATCTGCTCTTGCGGGGAACTATCGGCCACGTCCTGTCCCAGGCATCCCTGTTAACACAGATGTCATCTTCGAGAAACAATGATTAAACTGGAGGTTGCGCAACAGAACACAACCATGCTGATGAGCCACATAATCCATGTGGTGATGGGAAAAGTTACACTGGAAGATCTGCGGGCTGCATGGCTCAATCGTTTTGTACATTAGTCAAATCTTCGAGAGCAAAGTGATATCCCTCGTGCTGCTCTCCAAGCGAGGACAGGGAACTTTGTCCTGATTAGGTGGCTGGTGCATGCTGGCAGTACTCGATGAACACTCCGGCCCAACTTGCTGTGAACCCACCAGTAAACTGCCTATAGACAGCCCACCTGAGCAACCTGAAATAAACGTGTTCAGATAATTATACATATGACATTGTAAATAAGATGAAAATTAATCAATGATCCTTTTAATTTAGAATATATAGATACACCCCATTTCAAACATGTGGTGCTGTTTAAGAAAAAAATGTGTGGCAGTATTGCATCTAATGTTGACAATATGCACTTTGTGTGCCATTAGAAACCATTGAGGATCTATTTCTATAATTTGGAATAAAATGAATTAGGGTATTGCTAGTAAGCTCACGAAATGTTTATTAATTTGATTGAACCATTCTGAAAGCTGTCAAACATAAACATCTTGTCTAAAACCTCTAATGACAACTCCAGTCCCTGCATTCACATATTTGGGTTGTCATCTCATAATGGATAACCAGAGAAAATTTCAATTAGATTATTATCGTGAAAAGACTAGGCACTATTATTTACTCTATGATCCATTCTATACTTTGGGCAGTAGTAGGAACTATGCACTATGTTCACAAATATACCTGCCATTTTCACTACATAAAATTATAATTGTTCCATGTGTTGTATCTATAAGTAATGATAACTATAATTGTTTTTATTTATAGTGCTACTTTGTTTGATGTTGTATTGTTGCTTCTTATTTGATGCATTAACGTTTATTGCAACATAATTATATAAAATGTATGCACAGTATACTTACTTGTTTGTTGATGGATCTAGTTGCCAGTTATCTATCTGTATATGGTTCAGTGCAACCAATACATTCCGAAGCACCAGTTGCTCGAAGCAGAGAATTTCAAATCCGACTTTTCGTAACACACAGCAGTCCACCTGTAATAAAAAAATCGAACATTAAGAAATGTTTTATGTGAATCATTGCAAACATGGATTATAATTCTGAATGAACATAATTTCCCAAAGCATGAATTCTGACACATTTCCTGTATTCATCTCGTCACTAATATCTCTGGGTTCTTTGAAACAAACTCATTATCTATGTTTATATATGACTCCATAAGACACATGCAAAATGATGAGAAGATAACCCTGCAGTTTATGTTCAAATAAAATAATCGTAACTGCCTGCCATTGCTGTGTAGGCGGTGCATTTAGATCATGATATATGAATCAATATAGCTGCTGTTATTACAAATGTGATGGGTGTCCACACCTGGGGGTGCAAAAAAACAGCAAGGTATTGACTATTCATTTGTATGGGTTTTTTTCACAATAGACACACCTGCACAATTGTGGGACCTGATTCATTTTATTTCATTGGAACTATTCAATACAATTTATGTTAAATGATAAACCCCACCAAGTCTTAACAGATGTGTTATTACCATAAAACGTAATAAGTGACCCATACTTAGTCTAATAGTTGAATGCGGCAAGCCTGAGCCTGAGGTCACTGAGCTCTGAGGTGACCCGGCTGGCCCAAGCTAAGCGATCATATTTCGCTTGTCATAATAATACGATCATTACGCAGTCCGGACCTCAGGATAATAATATTTAAGCAATAACAATAATAGACAACTTAATATTTACCTTCATCAATATGCTACGCGCGTTGCCGAGTTGCAGCCATTTCATGACAGCAGAAAAACTTGTCACCGCATCAAAACCAAATTGGTTCGGCACCGCCACCAGTTGACACCGTCTCTGCTAGTTTTGTTTCTTGTACTTTCAGCTTCCCGTGTCTTTCTTTTCGTTCTCACTCGCCTCGAGTGTATCTTCCAATACGTGCCTTTGTCTTTGCTGCTGGAATCTATATCCAGATACTTCTGCATCCACTAAATGATCCGATTTAGATAATCCATAACAAACACGCCATTTTTTTTCTCTGCGCACAGCGCCTCCTGACGGATTTATGAATAACTAATCTGTGGAGACGCCTAAGCTTACTGACGTCATTCTTCGTCGACAATGGCGTAGCTCATAGTATTTCGATGGCTGGGTGTTCAAACATATTTTTCAGGTAAACGGCTGGCGTTAAAAATTTGAGTATATGTGGAAATTGTTACTTTATATTAACTCTATTAGGTGTACGCCACGAAACCGTTGCCTTTTTTTGCCCTTTAATGTATCATCCATCAGCGTGGATTTGGCAGCATTGACGAATACTGTAGCTTCGCCACTGTAATGGAATGGTAGACGTTTAGCATTACTAAACTACATGGAGAAAATCTCTCTAGATATGCATGTATAGCAATAGGACATATGCAAGTTATCAAGCAACTTTGTGTTTAACACGTCGCCAGTTGGTACGTACAGCAGAAGCCGATAGATCAAGGAAGCAACTCAATATAGGACGTTGTTGGCGCATTAATGAAGAGATAATCGGGGAAAGAAGGCAATTCGTAATACTTTACAAATACAGTTCAAAATCCGATCTGCATATTTATTCTACTTCTATAATCTTGAATAAAAAGGCTTTGTTCTAAACACGCACCCCGCGCGTCCAGTGGCGACAGCAGCAGCAATAAGTCCTAAGGCGACCACTCCACTGATTGCAGCAATGACCACTGCTACCGTACTGATGCCGGAATCGGACTGTGTCGTTGTCTTGGCTCCTGTAAAGAGACGTCGCTGGCGTACGGAAGGCAGCTTAACCAATACGCTCTGGCGCCAACGAAGGCCTGGGCCCACATAAATATCGATCATAATTTTGGAGACTGAAACGTCATTTAGCTTCTCTACCGTTCTCTATGTAGACATTATTACAACACGACAGCTGCATGATCTGTCAGTACATCAATTGAAATAAAGAAACAAACACCAAACATTAAGTGAAACAACAAAAGAAAAGCAAGTAACCATACATGTAGGGGAACACTGGATACTCGGGTAATATGGGAAATCGCTATATGCAAAGAATAGTGCTGCCACAAAGCGTATTTTCGCTTCCAACTACATCTGCTAACTACTATGCAAACCAACTGGTATGCAATTCTTCGCGCGGATTGAAACAATCGTTAGTAATCCTTAACTTTGATCCCTTGCTAAATTGTTTGTTTGACGATCCATCTACCTTTGCTAAGTAACAAATTGTCATATTTTACCTTCGAATGTCGTGAGGATGTAGTATTAGTTTGACTGTTTCAGCATATAATAGTTTTTCGTAAGAGTGAGCGATAAGTAATGTATCACAGTTTGATTAAACTATGCCTATTCCTGGCAAAATGAAGTTTCAAATATGTAACGTCTGTAAATAATAGTTATACACCATAGGATATGTATGCACTTTGACTATTTTAGATGTGACCTTTGCTAAAGGTCCATAGGACACTGAACTGTTTAATGTTCACTGGTTTGCAACAGTTGTGCATGTTACGCCGTCTTGGTTTTGTATTTTTCATTGAAAAACATTACAAATGCAATTTACTTTGACAATATGCCTGTTTCTGTAGATCGTTTAATTTAACTAGTAGCTCACTAAGTTACATAAAGATGTGAGGTCAATGGATCACATAATTATACAGCAATAGTAATCCGCCCAAGGTACGGCAGTCAAATTCACTAAGAAGTATGACATTTCGCTTATACGACCTTACCATATCGCATATCTTGGCTATTCTTATTGTTGTTTACTAGTTCTAATATATCAGTTACCTAAAATAACTATTCTGAATATGTAGCACCACGTCACATTAGCGAATGACACAACTAAATATGCATCCCATATTTCCCGGGATCAAAATCCCATTTTACCCATATATGCGGGTAAAATGGGAATTTTGCGGGTAAAATATGAATTTTGCGGGTAAAGCGGGATAGCCGCATTTATAAAAATAAATTTATGTCAACAAAAACCAATACCATGCCTTGTTGTGTTTTGGTGTGTTTGGCCGATATACAAAAACACTTACCCTAATGCGCAAAATGTGGGTGGGACGAACAGCGGAACGTTATCTCTCCCATATTGCTCGGGTTTCCCCTACCAATAATATATTTATAACATATAATAATAACATTTCGTGATGGCGAGGGTCCAGCTTATCGGCTCAGAGGCATTATTTTCATAGACACCGTCGACTCATTGCAGCAACTTCATGAATAATAATTACTGATTGCTAAGCAAACACCGTCACAAACTCTCCGTTGGAATACGTGATTTTCGTCTTATTTGTTGTTGAAATTCTAGTTTCTTAAGATTATTATGACAAAATCATAAGGGAAAGTTGCCAAAGCGTCCAGTGTGTGTAACCGATTGGTT